>AYEL01050861.1:0-12297 GCA_000484575.1 Olivierus martensii | reverse complement strand
AGCTATAATAATTTAAAAATGTTTTCATTTTGGTGGGAGGGCTGCAGCGCTGCAGCCCTTATGGGCGAGCCGCCACTGGTTGTTACTCTGGTGAACCGCTGAATGAGTAAAAACCAGATATTTATTTTGGCTTAATTATGAAAATGTCATCACAAATCTGCCTATGACATAACGTGGAAGGTCTACAATAATATAAATCTTTAAAATTACAATTAAAATGGATGAGTTTTGTACAGTTTCTTTATTTATGTATTATTTTAAGTATTATTTGTGATTAAATTCAGATAATTTTCCTTTTGAAATATAAAGTAAGTAGATATGACGCAAATAAATCATATAATTTATTCGCTTAGTTTATTGACTCGAAGACGTCGCAGGGCCAAAATAATTAATATATCGCTATGAAATTTTAGGATACGAATTCGCAGAATTTTTTAATTCTCGAGATTTATAAGAATTTTTCTCGAGAATCGGGAATCTAGAAATAATTGTAATTAAAAATTCTCGTGAATCGGGAATGTGAAATTTTCTTATAAATCTCGAAATTTCTCGAGACGAGAATCACTATATTTATAAGAATTTTTCTCGAGAATCGGGAATCTCGAAATAATAGTAATTAAAAATTCTCGTGAATCGGGAATGTGAAATTTTTTTATAAATCTCGAGATTTCTCGAGACGAGAATCACTACAACAACAATGTGTGATGTTACAATAATTTCGATGTATGATGACACTATGACACCATCGTCGCACCTAAAATTTTGATTCTCTTCACTCTGTTTGCAGACAGAACACCATTTGCACCTATAAAGTCTCGCAAATAAGAATTTAAAATCTACCTACAAATGATGTGTCATTACATAGAATCGCAATTTAATTTTGCATTAAATTAATTTAATTCAAAATGTATTAATGCCAAATCAAACCCGAAACACAATTACCAATTATGAATTTTATGATATCTATTCAATTATACTGTATTTTCATCAGTTTGATAACTCTCGGAAAACAGTTATCCACATACATTATTTCGAGAATAAATCACATCAAACAGCGATAAATATTCTATAATATATATTAACGATCATGTATTGAGAAGAGTCCAATGCATTAAAATATTTTAAGGTAATTATTTCGCTTTATTACCTTTACTGACTTTGTAATTGAAATATTTTCAATGGATTCATTTACCTATGTAAGATTAATGGATTTTATCCCTTATGTGTTTTTTATATGTATACTATATCGATTATATTTTAAGTGCGTGTTCGAAAGTTTTTCGTTGTACTTGTACTTCTTTTCTTTCACACTCTTATCAAAATAACGGAAAATCAGGTAGTTAACATGATCTGGTTCCATTGAAATTGGGAAAAATTTATTTTCCAATTCATATTTTAGCAAGTATTTTGAAAGACAAATAGATCCGTACTTATAGACAGAAACTCGAGGCATCATTATGGGGCCCCTAAGATATAGGAAACCCAAATGTTAAATTTTACAAATGATTTAAGAATTTGTGAATCTCATTTGGAAAAATAACAGTAATGAATATCAAGATGAAATTAAAATATTTGAATACATTACATAAATAAAAATCGAAACATTTTTGCCTTCAGTAAACTCAAACTAACAATATACTGTGACTGATAACCGAGTTATTTTTCTTGCTGGTATTAAAGTAAGAGCAAAGAATTGTTTTTACATATAAAGCATTGTATATGCTCCTCCTCCTTTTTGCAATATTTTTCCGTGACCCTGATAATTGCAGAAACTATGATAATTTAAAAATATACATTATATGCATATGCATATACTGAATAATTTTATATAGTATATGTATATATAGATAATCAGAAGGAAAGTTTTTAGCGGGAGGCCCTTAGAATAAAATGCACCATAAATAAAGAAATTCGGTTCATATTTTCAGAAGAAAATCTATAAAACGAAGCATTTGTAGAATACTTTAACCTCTGAACTTGGAAAAAAATCTCTTCACCAAAAAAAGGATATTCTATCAACTAATACAATTCTATTTACTAAGAAGCAACGAAAGTAGGGACTTAATCATATTTTCCAGTTTGGTCGCTTTTTTGCATTTACTAAGAAGCAACGAAAGTAGGGACTTAATCATATTTTCCAGTTTGGTCGCTTTTTGCTTTACTTGCTCAGTTGCGGAATATACTTTTTTAGGTGAAGAGATTTTTTCTAAGTTCATAGGTTAAAATATTCTTCAGCTTTAAAAATTGATTTTAAGTCCTGTACGTTTCGTATTGATGCTGATACACTTCTTTTCGATGTTTGAGACCTCAAGTATATTCATCTTTTTTTCTGCCCCTTCAGGTCTATATAAATATATTGTTAGTTTGAATCCAATAAACTAGTGCTGTTTATAACCGCTGATGGAAACAAATGGCCCTTTTATTATTTTAAACAAAAAACTGTACACAAGGAAAATTTTCCTAAGGGTGCTATAATTCGAACACAAAAGAATGCATGGATGACAACAGAATTGATAAAAGATTGATTAGAACATGTTTGGAAGAAGAGACCTGCGTGCTAGTTTTTTAAAAAACGAGTGTGATAGTATATTTGAAGTAGATTCTCAATAAATTAGGTAGCTTATTATGTATATTAGTACCTATTTATAAGTAAATAAAAATGTTTGTTATTTTTAAATACTTATTATAAAATCATTTTTATTTTTCCAATTTTAAAATCCTACTGCGGCTTAAATTCGAAGTAATAAGATAATTACTCTTAAAATTTAATCTAAGCTTAATATTATTAATTATGATTATTTAACGAAATATTAATAATAATTATTATATTCAAATTATTTAAAAAAACTAATTTAAAAATTCCTTTAAAATATCAATTATTAATTGAAAAAAATGAAATTAAATTCAGATGGCGCTTCTTTTTGATTCAAAATAATATGGCTTCGAAAAGATGGTTTATTAGTCGGAAACGAAAAACAAAATCTCCAAAGGAGAGAGAGGAGAAAAAGAACATGGCTTCAGCTGTGTCAATTATGGAAAGAATTACTAATTTGTGCAGATTATGTAAAGTTGTAAAACGAATTCGTTTTAATAGATTGGGGTGTATATTAATATTACCAATACTTCTAGCTATAATAATAATTATAGATAGTAATTCGATGGTAAGCGATAGAATATTTGAAAATCAATTATTCTAACTTTCGAATTTCGTATAAGTGTTATCTAATTTTTATTTTCCTATATTGGTATCAAGCATGCGGGAATGCATATGACTATTAAAATCTGTTTTTATAGTTATCACTGTCTACTAATCGACTTATCAACAACCATGTTAATAATTATACATTTAGTTAAATGTAAAGTATATGATATAAAGATTAAATATTTTAAATATGCAATTTTTATTATAAGGACGTTCATAAAAAATTTGTACCATATCACTATTTAATAACTTTGAACGTAATAACATAATCATGTATTATTTTCAGCATATTACAAAGAAACTCAAAAAGTTTTATCTAATATATTCATTTATTGCAAAAACTGTTCATAAGAGGCACTGGTATCGACAGAACAAAATATGGCATCTACCATAGAGTTATATCGCAAGCCAAAACAAAATCACCAATCATTGTTTAGAGGAGATAAGGTTAACTTACGGTAAACAGTCATCAGATAACAAGTCGATTAATTCCTGGATAAAAATCTTTTTGGAGATCGGATCGGTAGTAAAAAAGAAGAGCAGTGGGCGGCCCAGCGCATCAGACGAGATGGCAGAAGAAATCAGAGTAGCTTATCTTCGAAGCCCATCAAAATCTCTACAAGTGGCATCACATCAGCTACAGGTTCCACGGTCCAGTCCTCTGAATAGTGATCTGTGATTCTGTTTCGGCAAGCCATGCTACACATTGTGCTTTATGGTAGACGCCATCTTTTGTTCTGTCTATGCCAGTGTCGTCGGCCGGATGGCCGCGTGGTAAAGCTGTGATTTACCATTTTTAAGGATCCGGGTTCCACACTTCCAGTTTTTCAGGAGGGATCTGGGTCCGGCCGGTTTAACCCCATCCTTCAACCATCCGGTTGATCTCATCATGGGTATTGGCCAGCCTATGATGGGCTCTATAAGTGGTTGCTGCCAGATACAGTATATCCTTCGTGCGATATGGCGGCTTTATCAAACTAACCTAACCTACACCAGTGCCTCTTATGAGCAGTTTCTGCAATAAATGAATATATCAGATAAAATCTTTTGGAATTTATAACATGCTGAAAACAATATATGATTATGTTATTACATTCAAAAGTTATTAAATATTGTTATGTACATATCTTTTATGGACACCTTGTATTTTACATATGTAGTCCTATATTTAATATTTATGTGCATCCACCTATTATTAATTAGTCAACCCAAGTTCAATTGGCTATTAATTAGCCAATTCTTGACTACACCAATGTCATTATATATAGTACTCTAATTATTATATCTGGCATTACTAGATTCAATGAGCATTCTTTCGATATTGTATTTTGAATTATAACATAAAAATTAAGTTTTTATTATTATTTTAATTTAGCATATATAATTATAGGAATCGAGAGGATTGTATATATTTCTGTTAATTGCATTTTTCTGGATATTAGAATTACTTCCTCTAACTGTAACAGCATTTTCTCCAGTGGTATTGTTCCCATTATTTGGTATATCGGAAGTTGGGAAATTGTGTCGCAAATACGTCACGGTAAATATATTTTTAAACCGACTTATCGAGTTGTTTTCTTAATATCTAAAATTATTTTCTTTAAAATTGCGGTTTTAGTCGACGATTATGATGATTATTGGAGGATTGTTATTTGCTGTAGGAATCGAGCATTGTAATTTGCATAAAAGAATAGCGTTGAAGGTTTTAACAGTTATGAGTAAAGGAATACATTGGTTGGTATATATATTTTTAATATAATCGAAATTTTATGAAAAATTTTGTTATTAATTTATTTCATACTTATATATAGGTTGATGCTGGGATGTATGCTGACTACTATGTTTTTATCTATGTGGATCTCTAATACTGCCACTACTGCAATGATGGTACCGATCATAGAGGCTACTATTAAAGAATTATTTTTAGCCAAGAAAATATCTGAAAAAAGAAAATTTAATCGGGAAGATATAGGTAAATACTTTTGTATAATTCTTATATTATACTTTATATTATTGTGTAGGAAGTAACAAAATTATATATCTAATCAGCGAAGACATTTTGAAAATATTTAAATTTCTAAAAATAAAAAAATGCAACAATAAAAATAATTAATGAATTTGCATAAAAGATTATTAAAGTTTTTAAATCGTTCTCATTAAAAAATAATAATAAAATGAACAAAATATTTTCGGAATTTTTTAGGCTATGTTTCCCTCCTTTAGTAATTTCCTCTAACTGTAATGGCATTTATAATTTTTATAACTTACCATTCTTTAAACCATTTAAAGTTGAATTATTATTGATTATGTGGTTTGATATCACTTTTCCGAAGTCTAATTTTCTTAAAAATTAAAAAAAAACTTTTATAACAATCCTATTAAAATAGATTTAAAAGATATTTTCAATAAATATTTAAGAGAAAAGACATTATATTTTAAGCTTAATAGCGAAGAATTAAAATTAAATTGAGTTATATTTTAACAGAGAACAATAAAAATTTTCTAAATTGAATTAGGCATTGATTTAATTTAAAAAGTTCGTCTTATAACTTATAACAAGCATTGTTAAGACGAACTTTCACACAGAGAAACAACTCTATTAAAAGATTATGTCTGCAGATTTTTTCTGTCTAGGTTTATGTTCTTGATTATAGGCATATTTTAAAATCAAGAAAGATTATTTTGATTCAAATATTATATATATTCGTTTTTATGAATATTATACAATGTAATTTACTGTTCAATCTTTTTAGTTCCATAACATAAACTATCATTAAATGTAATATCAGATAATTTACATGAGCATTTGAACTTCATAAATCAGATACTATATTTAAAAAAAATTCTGGGATATTTTTGTCATTTTATATTGGCCAAAAAAGTTGGCTATATAATATACTACAGTATATATTTATTTTGTCTATTGTCCATGTCTATCATTAAGATATCTGGAGAATTATTCAATCACAGAGCATTTGAATATTAGGGGAACATTTTTTATTATTCTAGATATTAGTTATGAAATTGTAATATCTGTTACTATATGTGATTGGATATTTACTATCAAAGCTATATTTCATGTAAATATCAGATTTGAATGAAATTCCTGAATATTATTGGGACTTACTATAGAAACGTATATGCTAATATTGTTCAAAATCATTCGTTATTATTGTGATTTTACAGTCTTAACACATACAGTCTTCTAGCAGATGACCGAGCAATATTTATAGGCTATATAAATTTCATTCAAAAACTATATGTGATTGGATATTTACTATCAAAGCTATATTTCATGTAAATATCAGATTTGAGTGAAATTCCTGAATATTATTGGGACTTACTATAGAAACGCATATGCTAATATTGATCAAAATCATTCGTTATTATTGTGATTTTAATCATCAACACATACAGTCTTCTAACAGATGACCGAGCAATATTTATAGGCTATATAAATTTCATTCAGATCTGAAATATTTACATGAGCTATTATTTTGACAACAGAAATCCAGTTACATATTATCAAATAGCTTGTTCCTAGAAGATCCCAATAAATGTATATAAATTTTATTCAGATCTGGTAATATTTATGCGAGATATAATTAAATATTTATGCGAGATATGTGAATACATTAATAATAATGAACTGCTATTGATCATTTTCAATAAAAGATGCAAAGTAAAATAAAGGAAAGAATGCGTCTTCAAAAAGATGCAAAATAAAATAAAGGAAAGACTCATATGAATGATTCATTGAATTTTTACTAAATTGTTAAGTTATATTTCGTACATTTATTGCTGTATTCTTGAAAAATTTCTAAATCATGTATCTGATTACTTTAAAATTTCTATTTTTGATTTCATAAAATTATTCTTATCGTTCCAAATTTTAAGGTTGGTTCCCACTAGTGTTGTAGAGGTATTTTACCGGTTTATTTTCTGCCACCGAAAAACGCTCAGCAGTTCACATTAACGCGGTACCATCGATACGCGTTTTACTTTGAAAGTACATTATAGGAAAGCTATAAAGATTTCTCGCATTTCAGTAGCTATAGAGTGCCGACATTTAGATTGTTTTATACTGTATGATTATAATAGAAAAATAAAATGAAAGTTTCTATTTTACGGTATCAATAACCGAACAAGTGGCCATGTTGAAATCTGACGTAAAGCTATGGAGTGTCGCTATTGGTCGAAAAGCAAAGCGGTAAGCTGTAACGGAGGTTGAAGTTGAAGTTGCGGTTAAATCTGCACCTCAAATCGCTCTCTGACTGCATGAGATAACATCACAAAGCAGTTTTCCGCGCTGAAATCGTGCTAATGAGAAGCAACCTTTAGTTATATCAAGGCCGGCTCAACATACGATTGAGCAGAGCGACCGCTCAGGGCGCTGATATTTAAGGGGTGCCAAAGAGCGCTGATGCATTATATTTGTTATTATTATTATTATAAGGCGATTTTTTACGCATAATTTAAATGGCGAGCGGATAGGACGATGGCCCAGTTCGCTCACCATTGCGTACCTCAAGTTCCATTCACCGTCAAAATTGAAGATCCCTAAACTTGAGGGGGGCGCAATAAAAATTTTCGGTCGGGGCGCTGAAAGCTCTAGACCCGGCACTAGTTATATCAGTAAAGTTTTTTATGTATTTTTATGACGGCCCAGTTCGCTCACCATTGCGTACCTCAAGTTCCATTCACCGTCAAAATTGAAGACCCCTAAACTTGAGGGGGGCGCAACAAAAATTTTCGGTCGGGGCGCTGAAAGCTCTAGAGCCGGCACTGGTTATATCAGTAAAGTTTTTTATGTATTTTAGGCCATTTCTCTAAATTGCAATTATTTTAATTAAATTATTCTTTTCTGTTAAGTAATTTATATTAGTTAATATAATATAGTTAATATAATATAATATAGTTAATAGTTAAGTAGTTAATGATCGGCAAATTAAAAATATAGAAAACAATTGAATTTATTAACTTTTTTATAAAAATGATAAAAGAAACAATTGAAAAAACCGATCAAGAAGGAATTGAACAGAATAGAGATCAGACAGAACCAGAAGTAAAAATAGAAGAAAATTTAGAAAATTTTGACAGTCCAGAAGAAAAAGTAAATGAACCTGTTCATTTAAAATTTGAAAAATCAAAAGATGAAAATTTTCGAAATGAACCAAATGATGAAATGTCTTCTATAACAGAAGAAGAAAAGCAAGATAGCATTTTCAATAATCTGAATTGCTAATTAAAATTATCAATTAAAGTTTAAAACTACTTTTATTTTTAATAGAAAAGAATTAGATGAACGATTTTTAAGAATGCGAATAGCACTTCTATTAAGCATTTGTTTTTCTTCGAATTGCGGAGGAATTGGTACCATAATAGGTACTGGAACGAACGTCGTTTTAATACAGAAATTGGAAGAGTAAGTAAGGATTTTTACACTATTTATTTATTAAAGTAAATTTAAAATGTTTGATTATGTATAATTTATTAAAACTCTTTTTAGCGATTTTCCAGACTCCAATGTAACGTTTGCATCATGGATGCTATTTAATATTCCTCCCATGCTTCTCTGTATTATATCTATTTGGTTTTATCTCTTATTTATGGTTATGAAGTATAAGTAAATATTTTTTACATTATAACTTAATTATTCTATATTTTCTTACTGAGAAAATAAGAATTGTTGCAGGAAAGGTTCAGAGGAGGAAGAAAATATTATAAAAAATACAATACTTCAGAAATACAAAGAACTTGGACAGATGACGTAAGAAATGAAAAAAATTCTTTCATAATATTGACTTAACCAATTATTTAAATAGAAATATTTAAAGCAGGTTCCATGAATACGCTGTACTCTCATTGTTTATCTGCATTATTATTTTTTGGATTTTTAAAGATCCAAAGTTTATATCAGGATGGGCTGATTTAATAGTAAAACCAAAAGAAAAATTGTAAGTAATCTGAAATCGATTTAGATTTAATATGTAAAAAATTTTTTTCTAAAACGAGTGCAATGTATGTAGGCCTATTGAATTTGCAAATAATCTAATTTATTACAAATATTCAAAATATGAAAATAATCATAAATTTTCTTATATTAAATTATAAAAATATAAAATCAAAACTTTTATATATATTAAAAAGAAATTTAAATTTTAGTCAGGATAACTCTAACCATATAGCTATAATTAGTTAGCTGTTATTAAAAATAATCATTTATTGAACTTCACTTAAAGTAAAAATAAAAATCTAACTTGTAAGTTACCAGAAAACAGAGAGCCAACATCTTTCAAAGAATAAAAAGCATAAATATTTTACAACATTTTTTATAGAATCTATTCAATATATGGGATGAAATTCACTGGCTACTGCTATATCACTATATGCCAATCTATTATAATTATATACTGTATATTGTAAATAAATATGGCCTATACTCATGGTTTACTGTGTACTCAATAAAATCTATTATTGTTGTAAATTTATTATTTTTAATATTTAATCATATTGTTATTGATATTTTGAATATTACTTTTAGTATGAAAAGTACAGATTAAGATATATACTATATTTAACTTGCTTAAATTTCAATTTTATTCCGTATTTTTATGTTACATCAGTAAAATAGGTGATGCTAGTCCTGCAATATTGATTGCCTTTTTCCTCTTTTTGATACCTGTCAATCCAAAACAATTAAAAGACAGTTCTCCATTACTTACTTGGAATGTAGTGCATAATAAAATGCCTTGGGGTATTGTTTTTCTTTTGGGAGGAGCATTTGCCATGGCTCAAGGTTTTAAGGTAATATGCTTAATTTTCTTTAAATAATGATTACAGTTCTAATATTATATAAAAGATTATTAACTAACTAAAATAGTTGAATGACTGGTGACAATAACCTACTAATCCACAAAAAATTTCTACATAATTTATAAAATATATTGCCTGCAATTTATGATTTATAGAGACATTTTAAGTAAATTATTTCTTAAGAGTCTAACTTTTGTATCCATTGAAAAAAATAATATCTGATCATTATTCTGATTTAATTATGGAATTTTTTAAACAAAATACTGAATATCTCAAAAATTTCATTTTATGGCATAGCATGTTATTATCCTAAACATTCAATTATGTTATGAAAATCCAATTATTTATTTGCAAAATATTTAATAAATAAGTCTATAAAATTTTTAGTTTGAAATTTTATAACTAGATCTAATCGAGAGTAAATGTATTTCTTATAACTGTAACATTATCAAACTACTACCAAAAAAAGTTTTTACTTTTTGTATCAAAATATTGTATCAGATACAATATGATGATAATCTTTGTAAATTTTATGACATCTGAATTATGAATTTACAGATGATGATGATATTTCAAGTAATATACTACATTCTTAATGATTTGTTTAATAAGCTTACAGAATGATTTATTGAAAATTTTATATTATAAATTTGTTTATATTTTGATTTAAATTTTTTCCCATAATTTTTGAAATTTCAGAATTATTCTTTTTAAGTCATATTTCAAACTCAAGAATTTTTTGTTAATAATATTGATATTACTAATTGAAAATTGAATACATTATAATGTTAAATCATTGACGTTATTGTATATATATACTGATACATCATTTTATAGAATAGAATATAAACAATTATATCATTTTAGTACTGTTAATTTTCTAATTATAGCATCAAAGAAAAATCGGAACTTTGTAGCTAAATGAATTTTGTAGATACCAATATAATAATAATAATAATTATTATTATTATTAATATAGGATGCAGGATTAAGTAGAGCAATGAAGACAAAACTTGAAAATCTTTCAAATATACCAACTGTGCTGATTATGATGATTATTTCTTTTTTGGCGACTTTAATGACACAAGCTATTAGTAATGTAGCAACAATTACAATGTTTCTACCAGTAGCTAAGGAACTAGTAAGTGAAGTTAACAAGATTATACAATTATAATTTTATAAACTGAAATTTTAATTAAATATTTTGTAGTATTTAATAATTAACTGAACAATTACAATGTTTCTACCAGTAGCTAAGGAACTAGTAAGTGAAGTTAACAAGATTATGCAATTATAATTTTATAAACTGAAATTTTAATTAAATGTTTTGTAGTATTTAATAATTAACTATAGAATAATTTTATTATATGGAAGAATATAAACTATGTTTGTTATTATAGGCTTTATCTCTCCGAGTGAATCCTTTATTTTTTATGTTACCTCTTACAATTTGTTGTTCATTTGCCTTTTCATTGCCGGTGGGCACTCCACCAAATGCCATTGTTTATCAAGCATCAGGCATGAAAGTCTTCGAAATGGTAAAAAATATTTTTATTTATATTTTATTAATTCTAAATTAATAATGAATATTTTTTTTAATTAGATGAAACCAGGCATTCCTATAGCCTTAATCTGTTTAGTGATAGAATATATAGCAATATTGACTTGGGGTAGAATATTTTTTGATTTCTCGAAATTTCCGAATTGGGCAGTAAATTCGACAAGTACTTAAAATATTTAAATATCTTTATATAATAGTGTATTATTTTGATATTTATTATTTCGCTTAATAATTTAATTCTTTAATTTCTACAATCTCTGATCATACACAAATCTCAAATTGTTATGAATATTTGTTTTGCATTTTTGAGTATTTTTGTTATTATAGTTAATGTTAAAAAGAATACCTACATGATCTATGATTCTGTATCAAAACAGTTATGTTGTTAATAAATATTTTTAACCGAATATTTCGATAATATTTTATTTTGAAGAAAAAACTGTATTTTAAAAATGAATAAGAATCAATATTTATCATTGGTTTTTATAAATAAAATATTTATTATAAGCAATTTTTAACATAATCGAGTTCTATTAGAAAAGTATGCATAGTAATAACAGTAAAGTAATCAATGTAAAATTAAATTGACTGTAAAATAAATATCATATACTGTATAGTATAGATATTATATAAATAAGTCTAATCAAAATTGAAAATATTTTACAGGAATATCTTAAAAAATATAAGTATATATATAAAAATAAATAAGTAAAAATAT
>AYEL01050829.1:0-45935 GCA_000484575.1 Olivierus martensii | reverse complement strand
AAATCTTTACCATAACAAAGCTAAATAATAGTAATGTTAAATAGCTAATGACAAAAAATTTCATCTTTCTAGTGTTTCACCATTTCAAAGCCAAGTGACTGCTCTTGTCCAGTTTTACTAACTGAAAATTAACATTAATTTGTTAATTGACATCATAAAATGGTACTAACCGAAAATTAACATTAATTTGTTAATTGACATCATAAAAGACTAACTGTGACTGTTCATGGACTGCTCCTCGTCCGGTTTTACTAACCGAAAATTAACTATTGTTCTTGGACTGCTCCTTGTCCAGTTTTACTAACCAAAAATTAACGAAATTTGTTAATTGACATCATAAAAGGAGGCAGAGCTTTGTTAGTAAGAATGCTTGTCCGGTTTTACTAACCGAAAATTAACATTAATTTGTTAATTGACATCGTAAAAGGGGACGGACCTTTAATTAACATTAATTTGTTAATTGACATCATAAAAGGGGACGGACATTTGATAAGTGACTGTTCTTGGACTGCTCCTCGTCTGGTTTTATTAACTGAAAATTATGTGACTGTTCATGGACTGCTCCTCGTCCGGTTTTACTAACCGAAAATTAACTATTGTTCTTGGACTGCTCCTTGTCCAGTTTTACTAACCAAAAATTAACGAAATTTGTTAATTGACATCATAAAAGGAGGCAGAGCTTTGTTAGTAAGAATGTTTGTTAATTGACATCATAAAAGGGGATGGACATTTGTTAGTAAGACTGATCTATATTGTTCTTGGACTGCTCTTCGTCCAGTTTTACTAACCGAAAATTAACATTAATTTGTTACATAAAAGGGGACGGACCTTTGTTAGTAAGACTGGTCTATGCTTACAATTTGCATTAATCAAATATTTGCTTGCACTAAGTAAAAAACGGTATCATTTTTATAAATCGCACTAATTAAATTTTGCAATATTTGAACTCGTACAAATTGAGGCCTACCTGTATAGACTCAGGCAATACATAGAAAATAATCTGACAAACATTTGCATATATTTTTTTCTTTTATTGAAGCCTTTAAGCATGTAATGTTTCTTTTATCTTGCTTTAGAGCTGTTTTGAACTGAATTATCATAATAATCAGTGTATCAGTAAAGAGTTTTAGAATGCAATATGTGTTCATTAACAATTATAAGCTAAAATGGTGATAATGAGAAATTGCATGCTGGTTTTATAAACATGTTTATAACTTAAAATTTTTATGCACATAATAAAAAAAAAATGTTAGAAAATTAAACTTGAGATATCTATTTTAATATGGCATTTATAGTTGGATAATCTGCATATAAAACAAGCAAAAATAATGTTAACTTCATTTAATTTTAAGAATTTTTGTAATTGTGTTGTTTGGCTTTTTGGCTTATTTAATTTAAAGAAATAATATATAACAATAATAATAATAATAATAACAATCAAAGAAATAAAAATTTTTAAACCTTAGCAATACTGTCAAGCAGTTAATGATGAATAGAAATTGTTATAATTAAATTATATAATAATACACAAAAAATCAAGTTCAGAACAAGAAACACTAAGTTCATAATAAATTATAAGATGCTATTTTAATTTTGAACTTTATAATCTAAAATAAAAATAATTTTTATCATATACATTAAAGATAAGTATCCAAGGGTATCTTTATTAATTTAAATACAGATATTTTAGAAGTGCTAGATTTATTCTTGCCCTAAGGGTTCCTTTTGGAACCCTTAGGGCAAGAAACCCTAGTGCCAGCCCTGATTACATTCCATTTTATGTCATTGATTGTATACATGTATCTCTCAGTTAACAAATTTTCTTTTTAATGAATAGTATAGTTCCAATACTGCAGTTATTGGAATGTGTATTGATTGCAATATTAAATTTAAATTCAAAGATCACTTGGTATTTAGTGGCTCTGAAATTCAAAATCCAATGACAAGAAATAGACTAAATAGGTAATAATTATCATAAACTATTGCATTATAGTATCTATAATTATACATTCGTATTCCTTTGAGTTTATTACATTCTAACTATACTAACTGCTGATGAGGGCTTACTAAAGCCGAAAGTGCTCCAGTTAATTTGTATCTAAGAATTAATTAAACATTTTTGCCTAAAAAAAGACTGAGCTTGTGTCTATATGTATAAAATAAAGGTAGAAAGTTACGTCCTTGATCTATAATTATATTTATATTAATGCTTTTGGAATACTTTAACAACAATAGATTAAATGATGGTAACTTTTTGGTATTCAAGAACCAATTAAAAATTTTTACATTGGAATTAATGGGAAATAAGTTTCCAATTTATGAATTTTCATTTAATGAACAATTTTTAAGTCCTGGTTGCCTTTATAAATCAATGAATAATGAATACCTGTAAATTTTAATACCATATACAATATTTACCTATGATGATAATTAAAAATAATAATTTCATAAATTTTTTAGCAATCTTTCACCAGTTGATATATGTATATTTTAGATTTGTATATTAAGCAGTTTTTATTTCTTTAATAGATGTATCAGATATCTTAAAGAACATCCAAATAGATATTATCCTTGTGACATAAATTTCAGTTCTTGTGGACAATATTTATTGTCAGGTGCAGAAGATAAATGTGTTAGTATAAAAATTCTTTTTTTACTGTTTAAATGTTTTATTGATTTTAAACTATTCTTTGACTTTATTATAGATTAATTAGAAATACTATATTTAAATCATTAATCTTATTAATATATCAATATTTTTCTTTAAATCTGTTCATATATAATTAGTATAATGAAGTCTGTTTGAATTTTTATAAGTTGAAAAATTAAGAATGATTTTTTTCTTCTTTACTACATTATAAAAAATCTTATATATATCTAATAAATTCTTTAATTTGATTCGTTTAAACAGCATTTTAATTTTTATAGGTAATTTTCGAATGTTAACTAATATAAAAGATATTTAAAAATTCATAAATAATATTTTCTCCGCAATTAGGTTTCATGAAAAATATAACTGTTTATTGAAAAAAATATAAAATTTTCCCTTCTTAGTAAAGAAAGGTTATAAGCCTCCATTATTTGTTCTTTATTTCCTTATTAGAAACGTAGACGAAAATACATTTAGAAATTTTTTTAGAACAAAAAGAAAATAATGGAAGGGTTTTTTCCGTTTTTTTTCCCCTAATTGATTAAAATAAGGGGGAAATTTTCCACTAGCTTCTTTTTCCTCCGTTAATTATGCCAATTGTTATCTTTTTTTTTCTTTTGTATGGTAAGCTTGGTGGCTAAATTTTGATTGCCCCTTTCCACTCAAATAGAGTACTAAGGGAGCCGTTCTGGGCAACATTAAAAGCAAAATGTAGAAAAAACAAAGAACCTTTCCAACTTAACCTATGTGATGACATGTGTGAAAGTAACCCAACCCATTTCATGTTAGGTAGAAGCTTAGAACTATGTTAGTAGAAAAATTAAGTACTATGTTATTAGAAACCTAGAACTGTGTTAGTAATATATCTAGAAAGTATGAGAAGAGGGAACTTATTTTAAGTTAGTAAAAGACTTACAACTATGTTAATACCTAAAACTAATAAGTTTTTATTTTTATTTTTTTATTTTTTATTTTTATTTTAATTTTTTTTGTTTTTGCTTTGTTTTTTTTTAATTAAATAAAATGTTAGTGTGTTAGTAACTTAGGACTAGACCTATATCTATAATCAACTTATCACAGTCACTCTGCTAAAGGATTGATAGGACAGAAGGTGTTAGTAGTGCCAACCCGACCCAACCTAAACATTCTGATATCTCCACTCCCACAAGAAAGAAAGTGTGGGGGTGGACATACCACCGACGCACCTCAGCCATCGGGAAAAACCAATGGAAGTTCGTCATTGGTTATCAAATTGTTTCAGAAACAATTGTTCCAATCATCCAATTGTTATCAGAAATAAACGAAGGTCAATTTTTCTAAAAACTTCCTTGCAGAAAACTCGTTTAGTTCCAATGTTGTTGTTAGATGGCACTTCAGCTTAGAGCAGAAACATTTGGTAGCACATGTTGCATACTAGGTTGCTATAGCAACGACGTTCACTGAAATCATACAACTGACAATTTGTGCCATCATTAATTGTTATCAATATTAATGTATTCTTTTTTATTGCGATCAACTTATTAAATTAAAAAAAAAATACTTTTGCTGTTATTGTTGTTGTTATATCATCAATTCTAAATCTCTTTTAATTAAATTTAAAATAAAAAAATTCTATATCTTTATTTAATTAAAATGAAAAAACTTTTCTAATGTATTGTAATGTTTTAACAGCAGGAGCCAACTTATCTCACTAAGAATTATAAGTGATGGTGTATAATATAATTTTATTTTAATTCCAAAATCATTTTTAAACAGAGTAGACCATTTATTTATTTACAGTTTATATTATGTTGTTCAGCATTAAAGATATTCGGGGCACAAATAATTCTAGGGGAGCGCTCTGATTAAATCTTTATTATCAAGAGAAACAATGAAATAAAAAAATGAAATCCTTATCCTAGGGGGTCAGCTGTGTCCTCCCCTTGTAAGCATATTTTTGTTGGTAGTACTGAAATTTTTGAATTTTGAGTTTGGTGTTATGAGGTATGAAAAACTTGAGAACTACTGATCTAAACTATTTATTTAACTTAGATTCTGTTTCATGTATTTATAACATAAAAGCACATAAAAATCCAATATCAAATTTTACAAAATTCAAAACTAAGATATTGATAAGTTAAATTTTCTTGAAAAAGAACAAATACTTACCGATTCAATAAATCTAGTTTTAATTTATCAAAAATTAACTGGATATCATCAATATCTGCTGTCTGTTCTAATGCCACAGCTGCTGAAGAATTTTCATCTAATAATAAACAATTTATTATAAGTATTTACTTAAATTATCAATAATCTTGAATTTATTTATATTGATAAGGCTATTTTTATATATATATATATATAAATAAACCTTTGTTGCCTTTTAATAACAACATTTGATTACTTAAATTATCAATAATCTTGAATTTATTTATATTGATAAGGCTATTTTTATATATGTATATAAATAAACCTTTCAAATGTTGTTATTAAAAGGCAACAAAGAGTTTCAAAAATATCAGCTTTTAAAATTTTGAACAGCTGATTTTCTTATCTTTAAATTCTCTTTAATTATTCAGTTAGGTTAGGTAGGTTAAGCAGCCATATCTCACGAGGGATATACTGTATCTGGCAGCAGCCACTTATAGAGCCCATCACTAGCTGGCCAACACCCATGATGGGATCAATCGAATCGTTGAAAGATGGGATTCAATGGGACAGGCCCAGACCCCTGCTGAAAACTGGAGGTGTGGGACTCAGATCCTCCAGGGTGGGTAAGCTACAGCTTTACCATGTGGCCATTCGGCCGTTCAATTATTCGGTTCCAATATATTTTGCAAATGGATAATTCCGTATGAAATAGTTGAAAATGATTTATTACTAAGTTTTGTTAAAAAATATACAACAACAGGTAGAATTAATAAAATCAGTAAAATTTAATTATTAATGTTTTAACAAAAATTGTTTCATGCTTTCTTTATTTAAATTAAAGAATTTTACAATGATTATGAAATGAATTTCTGATTTAAATAAAAAATAGCTGAAATATTTAAATATGTAATACCTGTTAAGATTTTATCCATTAGAATATAAATTTGCATTATTGTAATTAAGATTTTTAATATTAGCTGAAATATTTAAATATGTAATACCTGTTAAGATTTTATCCATTAGAATATAAATTTATATTAAAAATCTTAATTACAATAATGCAAAGTCTAGAAGCAGGTTATTTTATGTCTTAAAAATTATATAATATAATTAACATATTAACATAAAAAGCATGATTTATTTATTGCAAATCACTATATTAGAATTAACAATACATAAAGATTATTTAGCATAAAAACATTTTATTTATGCTGTTCATACAATATATTACTGTTGCTAATTATGCTATTAATTCCTCTTAAGTAGAAACAAAATATATATACAAATAAGTTCTACACAACATTCATCAAACATATATTAATGTTAATAGTGTAGTACAATCCTTTCTAGTAGACATTTCCATATCTGTCACATCATCTTCATACCATGTTCAACTGTTCTGGTGGGGTTGGAATAACTTACCTGTTTACTATTATTATTATGTTATAGTACATCAATGTGGGCACGGAGTATCTCCAAGTCAAAGTGCTTATTATAATAATAATATATAAAATAAAATTTCCAATAAATTTAATTTTATTATCTTTTATTTTATCATTTATAATTTTTTCATTTAAAATTATTTTTTCTAATGTTTCATTGTATAATAATTTCTTAGCTTTATACTTATGAGCTACGCATGTCCAGAATTGTTCAGAAAATAACTGGATTTGCAGATATTGTATCAAATGCTTCATTTCTCACATCAAAATCAAAAGTAAGTGTTTTTAAAATATTAAAGAATATTTGTAATTTTAATTGTAAATAAATTTCAGAAAATTGATAAGATATGTAGAATACTAAAAACATATTGAAAAATCTATATTTTATAAACAATTTTCATGAATAAACCAGTTCACAAAAAGAATCTAGAAATCTCTAAAACACAACACTCATATCATGATTTTGTTGCTTATATTTGTATTCCACTCTACTTTAATCAATGGCATTGTATTTGATAGCTGAAAGCCTATTTCATTTGTCATGATTCATATATTTCTCCAATAAATACATCCAGAGATTGTAAATTTCTTTTGTAATAATGTCATTATAAATGCTGGATTATAAATACTTGTGATATACAATCAAATATTAACCAATAGATATAGCATAAAAACAGTACAAATATATTTACTAAATATATTTGTGTAGAAGCCAAGAAATTTTTTCTAAAAAATTTTTGAAAGGAGTGGGTTTATATGTGGGCAATTAGAAATTGGAAATTTTTTGTAAAATAGTAAGATTCACCAATTCAGTCGTGTAACATTCCTCTCATACTTTTACTCCAATTGTGCAATCCACCATATTTATTCTTAACAAAAATCATTATCTTACTCTTGATTTTTTATGAAAATATTTGGATATGTATGACTATACATAAATTAATATTTTTTTAAATATTTAAATATCAAATACTGCATAAATATAATCAAAAAGATATAAAGTGATCATATTGTGTCATCTTTTTAGACATAGTGCTGACACTTTGGGAGCAACACAGACAACAATGGAGTCACCCCCATGCAAATAGATAAGATCTTATACAAGAGAGTCTTAATCGCCACCACTTTGTACTTACATGGATCATAAGACCACAAGAGGATAAAGACTAGGGAGTCTATACTACAGTCTTAATCGCCACCACTTTGTACTTACATGGATCATAAGACCACAAGAGGATAAAGATTAGGGAGTCTATACTACTCTTAACAAAAATCGACTCTCCAGACAAACTATTTGAGTCAGTGAGCAAACATCGCTTCTGATTGATTGCTCTGCTAGAGAGACAATTTCCTCGTTCTAAGTTGATGTTGCAGTACTTTTAAAGAGACTATTTAGTCAGAGACAACTTTTTGTCTCTTAAAAATTGTCTCTCTGCAGAGTAATAGTTTACCTATCTCTCGAATGAGACAATCGACATTTAGATGTTTTGAAAGAAGAAATAATACATAATTTCAATCGAAATAGAATATTTAAAGACCATTAAAATATTTGGAGTGCTTTGGGTGATCTATTTTTAAAAAGAAATTTAATTATTAATTAAAAAAAAATGAAATTGTAGCATTGTAAGGAATTAGCATCAAATTTGCACATATTGGATAAAAGACACTTTTTTCAATTAAAATACATTGGCATTGTAGTTTTCTCAGGTAGGGGATTACAACAAAATATTGAGGATATAATTTTGATCGATAGACAATTGGTATTAACATGTTTTTGTTTAAGCTATTATTCACTCGTTAAAACATTACTGCATATTCCCATTTTAATAAACACCTTTGAACAATAAATGAAAATTCAAACAGAATTCTATGCATTGATATAATATTTATTTATCATCTTATTTTTTCAATTTAATATCAGTATTTAAAATTTGTTAACAATTGTGTTATCAATGATTTAAATATTTTAAGTAAAATTTTACTTTGACTGCTGCCATTTATCAATGTAAATTAATGTTGTGTTCACAATGAATACAAAAACTTTTATTTGCTGAAATGTTCATGTTTCTGTTAATATTCGTAATTATAAATAACAACTAACAGAATCAATTAAAGATATAAAAAGTAATACACACAATCTAAACGACTAAGTGAATGACAGCTTTCAAAGTAAAATCTTACCCTTCGTTGTGCATTCACTATCAATTATTACTATTAACAATTAGTCATTCCACATTTCTCTCAGTGACTGCTCCGATACATTTGCTATCATATTCTCCAAAATAGAATAGCTTATTTCTCCAATTCACTTATGAAAGGTATATTTGTTGCGTGGAGTAATTATATAAATAATCACATCTGTTTACTGCCATTTTCTTCGAATACTGTGTTTGCGCAGTGCTGGTGAAAGTTGTAATGTAATGAGTAGTTTCATTGGTTGGAATGAGATTGACTGAGTAATTATATAAATAATCACATCTGTTTACCGCCATTTTCTTCGAATACCGAGTTTGCGTAGTGCTGGTGAAAGGTAATGTGATGAGTAGTTTCATTGGTTGGAATGAGATTGACGTTATGTATAGGCGTATTCTAAGCATCATGGGTAAATGATGACATTTCCTGAGAGAGAATGACTGGAGCATCTCTTAAAACATAATCATCTCTCTACTGTCTCTGTGTAGAAAGATTGTCTTTCCACAAAGACGATTTTTCGTCTCTGCAGAGAGACTGAAACCAGCATAGATCCCCAGGAAGTATGCACTTCTATACACTGATAAGTTCCAACTGCAGTAATTATTTGGGCATCTAAATAGCGTACATTGGTGTTGGATTTTTAGTTCAGGGAACTCTGAAATTCAGCATCTAACTTCTATCTTACATATCTTAATATGCCATTTGTGTATAAAAAATTTCCATTACAAAGTCCGTCCAAGATACATTTTGTGTTACCTATCAATACATCACTGATAAACAGTGGCGGATTAAGGCCGGTTGAGGCCCCGGGCGCAGAAGAAAAAATTGGGCCCCTTAAAAAAAGAGAGAATCATGAGAATAAAAATATATATTGACCACATTTTTAAATAAATAAAATATATTATGTACTATTTATATTTTGAGTAGCAAAAGGTGAAGTAGGTTACTATATACTTTTCACAGTGTTGCCAGTGTATTATTCGTATTCGGCATACGGTAATTTTTTGTCATTGTATTTGGACTTTGGTTGTTAATGAAAATAAGCGAATATGAACATATTATTATGTTTTACTATTGATTGAAAACTTGTATGTAATTATAATTGCATTAGAAAATTGTGTAAAGTTGGGGTTTTTCAGGCCCCCAGAAGTCGGGACCCCGAGCACATGCCCAGTGCGCCCGCCATTAAATCCATTTCTGTATTGAAAACTTGTATGTAATTATAATTGCATTAGAAAATTGTGTAAAGTTGGGGTTTTTCGGGCCCCCAGAAGTCGGGACCCCGAGCACATGCCCAGTGCGCCCACCATTAAATCCACCTCTGCTGATAAACTTTAAAAATTTTTAACAGTTACTTTATAACAAATAGTTTATACATATTGCATGAGGTTATAATAAACAAAATAGTGAGTGCATAAGAGATCGGATTAAATGACTATTTATTTTTATATTATATTCATTACTACAACATTTTGCTATTGTAATGTTTAAAATTCTTGTATTATAATTGAAATTTTCCAAAATTAAAAAATGAAACGGTATGTCCATTTGTACAAAAGTCTATCTGTTAGATGTTCATAAATCTAAGGATACTTGTGCTATATTAATTATGCCTATTAGTTTTTATTTTTATATACAGGATTTTTTAGTTTATATACATCCAATATCTGCCACTCCAACTTAATATGAAAAATATTTATTATAATTTTATTTTACAATACAGAACATAAACATATTCTATACAAAGTAAGTTACAAATGTGAATACATTAGTGTACATTTAATTGCTCACATTATTTGGATTATTTAAATTGTATATATTGTTTGTTGATTTTAAATATCATGTTACTGGCACAATGTCATTCTATGCAATACTCTCTTTTTCTGTCAAGAAACAATATGATACTATAATATTGTGAAGTATAATCACCGTATTTCACTACTCTTTAGGAATTTTTGATTGATTATTGTAAAAATTTATTTTTGAGCTTATGGAAAATTAGGATTGCATAAAAAACTTAGATTCCAATTACCTGTATTTATATAAACCAGTGAATATCTGTATTTCTTTATTTCATATGCCTTATATATAGAAATAATTTTCAGAATGGTATTCTTGTGTTCCAGCAGAAGTAAAGGCATGCAATTGAGTATAAAGAAATAGCAAAATTTTTTAATGAAATGTATCACTTTTTTATTTCGGGGTATTTACAAAAAGAATTTTAATAATAATTTTTTTCTTCTTTTCAGATTTTAGCCACAACTGTTGATGGAAAAGCATATTTATATGGATATGATATATCATAAAATTATATAAATTAGTAAATATATATAAAGTAATTTTGCATTAATTTTTATAATGAATATATGTAAATACAGGAAATAAAAATAGAAATATTAAAAGTTTTGCTTGCATATTTTCATTCTACATTTGCAAATTTTTGTATTAAAATTTAATGTAAAAAATAAATTTTTTTTTATAAAACTATGATTTATAAATTTAAATTAATACATTAACGATTTTTTTTAATTACTAATAGTACATTGTATTATTAAAATATATAATGCAATAGGTCCTCATTTAATATTGCCTGAGTTAATGTCATTTCACTATTACATCACCAGCAAAAACTACATTAATTAATTAAAAATAATTACCAATTTAAAGGCAGCAAAAAGGAACAGAACCTTGTTTTTTTTACATTTTCATTCATAATAGAGTGAAAATAAGATAGAAACTTATAATTATATAAAACAAGACAATCATTTTATATGAGTAATAACTCAAGTATACATTATTGTTTATAAAGTATATATTAATCAAACTATACAAAATACAGAACATTGACCAAATTACCTGGATGGAAACATTTTGGCTTTCCAATCGATAGAACTGGGATCAAATTAGGAACATACACCTTGGAAAATTTATATGCTAGGTCAATGGGGATATTGTTTTCACTTAATATCATTTCAGTTAGTCATTATTTTAGGAACCTAATCCTAATGTTATACAATGATCTACTGTATAATTTATGGGACAAATAATTTTTAAATTATTTAATAAAATCAATAATGATTTTATGTATAAAATAATGTATTAAAGTTTGTCAAATCTTATTTACTTGTAAATGATTGAAAAATATCATTGAAAGATGACAAAAAAATTTTATAAAATGAAAAATTTTAAATCTAAATTATTTAAAAGAAAAACTTTAAGTGTATTTACCATGTTAATTTTTTTATTTGAACACTAAATATACTGTAATATAACTTTTATGGATATTACATAAATGTTTATTAAAAAATTTTTCTCAAAAAACCAAAATGATTCAATATCGTAAGTGTTTTGAATAGTAATTAATTGTATTTGATATTGCAATTTACATAAGATTAATTTGGGTATTTTAAGGAAAAAAGGATTTTTAAGAAGAAAAATTTTTTAATAAACACGTCTAAAAGCAAATTTAATTCTGAAGTTTAATATCTAATTTAACTTACGCTTTGAATCATTTCTGTGAATATATTGCTCGAAAAGTAAAAAAAAAGTATTCTCACAATTTGAATTTCTGCAATATAGATATGTTCAATAAAAATAATGTTTCTTTAATTTTTATTATTAAAAAAAAATTACATTTAGATATTTAGCACAACACTTTTCATTATGATAATTTAATAGAGTTACATTAATTTCTTTAGTGGTAAAATTGAATTTAAACATTATTGGCATTTTAATGTTAACCAGTTTAAGTTTTTTCCATATCATTTGTGTAATTCACAAATTATGTAACTTTAATAAATTTTACAAGAAAGCAGAAGAACGGAATAAAAATAAAACAAATTTTATTAGAGTAATGATTTTTTGAAGAAATGAAAAGTTGTGTTTCCTAAGGATAATGAAATATCATTTGAGAAAATTTCTATTTATAATTTTAATAAATAGCTGAATATATAATATAAATATCAATTACAGTATTGCAAAGATATTGTTAAAATTAATTAACATTTTTTTTATAAAAATAATGATAGTTAACATATTAATTGCACATTTACATCATCAGAATTTTTTTAGATAAAGCACGTGTACAGAATTTTTCATAGGCAAGTGAGCTGTTTTGATTGATTGTATAACATGGCTTGAAAATTGCAGATTCTTTTTAAATTGCTTATGATGAAACAGTTTTTTTTTCTAGAGATTTTTATAATTTGAAAATTTTATATTTTTTAAAAAATATTTCATGCTGATTGATTTTCAGTGAAATCTGCAGATATTGTTTGAAAATAACACTCACATCATCATATATCTTGCCCTTTTTGAGTGACATTTTATTCTTTGATCAAGTAATAGTAATAGGCTTATATATATATTATGTTTAATTTTTTTTTGTTTTTGGTTTACTATCACAATATCTATAGAAGAATTTATTTTTTTTTTAGAATATATTCTACTACACAAAATTACATCTTGAATATTTTTCATTTTGGATTATTATTATTTAAACTGCAAAAATAATTCTGCAGCACAGAAAAAATATATACAATTCATTAAACTGAAATTCAGCAATAAATAAGCTAACAATGCATAAAATAAAGCATTAAAATCAAAAATCTTTACAAGTTTATTGGACTTTTAATAGCAAAAAAATTCCAAATGCGGGAGTACATTAGGGCTAGATTGCACCTCTAGCTGCACAGAGAACTAAAAATTAATTGGAAAGAGATGGATGCAGCCCTGTAAATAATTCATAATTCCTAAGTGATGTGGAAGTTACAAAAGAAAAAGACAATTAATTTGAAATAATAACGTACAGTAAAAATGGAAGTTGAAAAACTTGTTGTCATTGGTCCAGCTATCAATCAAGAATTCCTAAGCATTGGGTGTAGGTTCTTGTCTCTGAAATTAGATTTTCTTCCCTATTTGCGAAAATTGAATCGCCACTCGTTTAGCATCATCTCTTTTACCTTCCAAGTCTTTAGAATAAGCTATCTGTGCTAGAGATGTGTTTTCTTTGTTATTTTTAACAGTGTATTGATACTGCGTATACGTTCTTCCCGGGGTCTTCTGGTAGTTCCTATGTGCAGTCGATTCCGCTTAATTGGGGCATATATATGTATATTTTCAAATTATCTATCTAAGTCAAATGTTTCAAATTAAAAATTTATTAAATATTTTTCTAAAAATCATATAAAAATTAAGATCGCTTTTTAGTTTGACTAATAAAATAGTTACAAATATATTGTAACTATTTTATTACCCGTTTTTTTTTTTGGGGGGGGGAAATATCTGTTTTATAATAATGTTTTATAATCGATTTTTTTACTGCCAACTAATCCAAAGTAGCTTCTCGACCGACTTTATGCAAACTTCTGTACAAAATAATTTGATGTTGGAAGCTTAAAAAATTTCTCTCATTTATAAAATTGTTGTGAAAAAATATTAAAGTTAAATTAAAATTTTAAATTAGAATACTGTAGAGTATACTGTATTAATATACAAAAATTTGGGTGATGTAATATATGAACGATTTCATATGCATAATATACAAATATCGTACATACATTTCTAAATATTTTCACCAGATCAAAGTGCAAGAACTTAAATTGTCTTTACTCTGCTTCGTTGCATAGATTTAAACAATACACGCAACATGTTACGTTACATTACACACAAGAACTTAAATTAGATTTAACAATAAGGTACAACTAAGTTAAAATCATTCTGATTCATGCAATGTGACCATATAATAACCAATATATTAATGACGGTCAGCAAAAACAAAAATAGATTAAACAGATAACGTGTTTATTATGACAAAGGGATTATTACATCGTCTGATGGAAAATCTCAACTATTAATAAACTATTTCGGTCATCAAACTCAAAACATCATTTTAGCAATTATCCATATTATTTCCACAACTCTACAATAGAACTTTATTATAGAGAAAATAGACTATAGACTTATGAAAGAATCTCAACTATTAATAAACTATTTCGGTCATCAAACTCAAAACATCATTTTAGCAATTATCTATATTATTTCCACAACTCTACAATAGAACTTTTATTATAGAGAAAATAGACTATAGACTTATGAAAGAAAAAAAATTCAAATTTAACAATTATATAGGAGCAAATAGCAGTTTTAGATCGCAAAAATTTTTTTTTAAATTATTTCAAATTTTATTTATTTATATAACTTTATATTGTATTTAATCTCTACTATAAAACATTTTACAGTATACAGTGGATTCCGCTTAATTGAGACACCGGTTAATTGGGACAGCCGTGTAATTAGGATAAATCTCAAAGAACGGAAACCAAACTAATAAACTAATACATAATTCAAACGCTTAATGGGACAATTTTTCGCTTAATTGGGACAGTAGCAGAAAAAGAATTTCCAATTTTTGATATATTTTAGAGATTTTTCGAAAGTATGGCTACACATACATATACTAATCTTTGCCAAGATATCAAGAAAGGATTTTACACTCAAGTAAAATTGCTTGGCTGAATAAAATTAAAAGCTACCATTTAATACAAGTTAACGTAGATTCGCTGAAATAAACCAAAATCTACTATAGCGCGTCTCCTACAACAAGAAAATCAACTGCGTGAGGAGTGTGCATTAGAGAAAGAAATTCCAGGAACATTCAAAAGAAAGCGTGATGGAAAGGATTCCGAAATTGAAGAAGCATTAGATCAATGGATTTCTATAGTTAGCGGGCAAGGCATGAATATCAGCGGCCCAGTATTGAAGATGAAGTCAGAGGAGATCGATAAAAAATTAATAATTAGGTACCTATTTTAATAAATCATTAAAATAGATACATAATTATTATTTTTACCTATTATTTATTTACCTACGAATTACATATTTTATTTTAGAATTTATTACTTCGTTTAATTGGGAAAAAATGGCTTGGCCCGACGTGTCCCAATTAAGCGGAATCCACTGTATTACATTACTTTATATTGTTATTCTTAGGCTTTATGTGTACTGTGATACTGTACTACTTACGAAAAGAACACTTTTGCTTAAACAGTATAATTATCGAATTTGAACAGTACAATATAATATCATTTATATGTAATAGAGTGGATGATGGGTTAACGAACTGTTCGGATAACGAACAAATCGGATAAGGAACACTTTCACGAAAGGTTTTTATGTTCGGATAACGAATACTTCACAGAACAAACTGTGGGACTCATGGACGGAATAACAGGTGGCCGGATGGCCGCGTGGTAAACTTATGGTTTACCATCCTAGAGGATCCTACTCCTCCAATTTTTCAGGAGGGTTCCCGGCCCGGCCCGTTGAACCTCATCTTCAACCATCTGGTTGATCTCATCATGGGTGTTGGCCAGCCTGTGATGAGCTCTATAAGTAGCCGCCGCCAGATAAAAGTATCTCACGAGGATATGGCGGCTTAACTAATCTAACGGAATGACAGGCTTGGGCCTTGCGCGTTCGTAGACATGTGGGTAAGGATGGGACGGTGTGCCGCGAAAAATTAAGAATGAATTGTATTTATGTAATTGTATGAATCATATATAAATTTTGAAATTTAATAGTGAAACATGGTTGGCTGGATATCCCTTTTGCAGTCGAATCACTGCACCATTCTTATAAATAGGGTATCATTAGAAAAATCTAACCCTCGAATTTCCGTCACAGTCAAAACTTTTTATGTTGTTATTCAAAATTTAAAAATTAAGGAATAAAAATTAAATTAAAATTATAGTTTTCTTAAAAATACAAAATCTGCAGGTGGCGTTATAACTTAATAAGTGCCGCAATTTAATGATCCGTGTACGAGTATGTCTGCAATCTGAATGTAATAAATAAGAATAAATATAATAATCTATTAATAAAAATTCGTTGTTAAGTCCAAATTATTATTTAAAATGCTTACAAGGGATGCTTGCCAACCGGGTAAAAAAAAAAAGGAACCAAACTTTATAAATAAAGATAGTATTGATAGATAGTTTGATCAGGAACCAAACTTTATAAATAAAGATAGCATCGATAGATAGTTCGATCATTTATTTGATTCGATCACGAACAGGGTCAAGGAACGGATTGTGTTCGTGGACCGAGGTATCACTGTATTTATATATTTAAATTTTACGTTTTATAGAATATTGAACAAAATTTAAAAACTAAATTTCGAAGTTTAAAATCAAAACTTCTGATAAAAGTTCGAGAAATGAGCTTTTATTCGAAGTTTTGCTGCAAAAGTTAAATGAGCTTTTATCCGAAGTTTTGCTGCAAAAGTTAGAATGACTAACAGGACCTGAACAAGGCATGCTCCGACAAAAGCGCCCTATTTATGCAAATTAGGAGTAGCAGTGTTAAATGCTAACAGAAAATTACAATGCCATGAGAAGAATTCAAATGTGAAGAAATTGCAGAAATTTCGCAATTAAGAGCTAATCAGAAGACCATTAAAGAAATTGCGGCTGAGTTAGGACGTTCTTATGGTGGAATTTACAAAGTGCTTCAAAGAGGCAAGAAATATCATGCTGATAAAAGCTCTGGAAGGTGTAGATCAACAAATGAACGAGATAATAGACGAATTGTCAGGATAGCAGAAGGGGGTGTCTCTCTGTTTGGATTATAGCACAGACATCTGGGCTCTATATATCAAGAAGTACTGTCCATCGAAGACTAACTGAAGCCCCTAATATGGTATATGCAAAACTGAAAAAGAAACTACCACTGAAACCACAACATTTTGCTGCAAGAATGGAGTGGGCTAAGGCACATATGAGCTGGACCGACCAATGGGTCTCTGTGCTATTTAGTGATGAAAAAAAATGGAATCTTGATGGCCCTGACGGCTGCGCATGCTATTGGCATGACTTCCGAAAATAACCAAGATCGTTTCATTCACGTCAACAAGGTGGAGGCTCGGTGATGGTTTGGGGTGCTTTTGGCTTTAACGGCATCACAAGTTTAGCCTTTGTTTCTGGGAGACAGAAATCCAAGGATTACCAGGAAACATTAAAATCACATCTTTTGCCATTTGGAAGCATGATTGGTGGAGAAACATGGATCTTCCAGCAAGATAATGCTCCAATTCACACTTCCAATGATACGCAGAAGTGGTTGAAAGAGCAAAACATCACTACTATGAAGTGGCCTGCCCGAAGTCCAGACTTAAACCCCATAGAAAATCTATGGGGAATAATGGCAAGGCGTGTTTTTGCCTCAAGTAAACAGTATGAATCTGTACGCAAGATAATGCTCCAATTCACACTTCCAATGATACGCAGAAGTGGTTGAAAGAGCAAAATCACTACTATGAATTGGGGTTTAAGTCTAGACTCAAACCCCATAGAAAATCTATGGGGAATAATGGCAAGGCGTGCTTATGCCTCAAGTAAACAGTATAAATCTGTGCAGGAGCTACAAACTGCCAGAGAAGATTGCTGGTATAATCTTGAGCCAACAGTGTTACAAAAACTCATTATGTCATTAAATAATCGTGTTTTTGATGTTATCAAAGCCAATGGGAAATATATTGGATGATAAAATATGAATTATGTAGTTTCATTACGTAATAAAATATTTTGTTCAAGTAAAAGCAGGTATTTCCTATATTTATGGGACAGCTTTTTTGTGAAATTTTGGAATTTGCAGACAAATTAACATCAACAGAAGTGACATCAATTTGAATTTGAATTTGCAGACAAATTAACATCAACAGAAGTTGTTCACATTACTGAGATTTTTGCATTGTTTATGCAAATCATGCAGCAACATTACATGATGATTCTATTATTGGTTTTTACGACATCGCCACAAAAAAGAGTTTCCTATACTTTTGGGACGCACCTTATTATTATGTTGTGTGATTTTTAAATAATATTTGCGATTTTTATGTATTTTTTATTTTTATATCATATTGCATAAGAATTATTTAATATTTACATTATTATTTTTGTCAGAAATTGACTTTTTTCATGTTTCTATATTTTATATAATTAATAAACATTGTACGAAAAAAATTTTTTTTTAGTGTCCGCGTTTCGATCACTGACTAGGTGGCAACATTGCCATAGACGTTTCCTGTTTCCATATAATATAAAATTAATGAATTTTTTTTTTAATAAATCCTAACACAGTTGATTTGTAAAACAAATTTCTTACTAATCACCTTTGTCTAAAATATCGAAGATTCTCAACATTGCCATAGACGTTTCCTGTTTCCATATAATATAAAATTAATGAATTTTTTTTTAATAAATCCTAACACAGTTGATTTTTTAAAACAAATTTCCTACTAATCACCTTTGTCTAAAATATCGAAGATTTTAAATATTTTTTATTGATATTTTCCGATCAATGCTGATTATTAAATGGCGGATCCAATTTCGGTTCCTGCCACAAGCCGTCACCAGACTATAGAAAACAAGAATCGATGGCTGGGCCGTCCCTCATACAAATTTTATAAGAGATGGAATCCTGTTTTCATTTTCTCGATAGAAAGCCGAAGCGTTTACATTTGCTAATTCGGCCGATAAATATCAAAATGTATCAAATAACTGTAGTTTTTGTTTTCTCTTTATATAATTTAATTTGATATTATTGTGTTTATTCTTATTGATATTATATCAGTGATTATACTATAGTACCCATTTTCCTCCATAAGTTCTACTTTCATCATATATATTTGGTCACGATCTACTTGTTTTTTACACAATAGGAAAAGTTTTATAAAGTATGAGTTTTCAAGAAAACAGTAAAAGTAGGGATCGCTAATTCGGTTGGTCATTTTATAATATTGTACTAACATATTAAGTGCTATTCAGATTTACGAAACTTTTTTTTGTTGGAATATTTTATTTTTCACGTTATATTTCAATTTTCAATTGTGTTTGATAATAATAATAAAAACAATTTTATTACTATTTAAAAATAACTGCAAAAATGGCATTTTTTCATTTTTAACCATCGATCTTTGGTTTAACAGATATCTGATAGAATATAGATGATAACATATCTATATAAGTTTCGTTGTTTATTAAATAAAAAAATAATACGTGTCTGTTTTTATTTTTATTAGATATTTATATAAGATTCAATATCTCCTTTTATGATTTCTATACAGTAGAGTCTCCTTAATCCGACACATATGGTTTCGGGAGCTTGTCGGATTATTGGATGTTCAATGAAAAAAATGGAATTACACAAACGAATACGCTCAGTTTGTTAAGATTTTCTTGCCACTGCTCTTGCTGTTCAAATCTTTCACAAACTCCACAATTTTATCTCGGCTCATACAATACCATAAAACGAAACCAAATCACTAAACTTTTTTTCCAAGTTTCTTAATTATTTCTGCCTTTTCGACCTTATGTCTTGTGTTTTCGTTTTTCACTTTTTACGATTTGTAACATTATGTAAAGATAAATAATAAATACTGATACAGTAAAAACGCTATTTTACAGTAAACAGTATACTGAACTTAAAAAATTAGTCTGACTATAATATCTGTGCAACGAACGAATAGCGACTGACAATTTTGTCAGACTGGCGAAGTGTCGAACTGCAGAGACTTAACTGTAATTTATATTTAATTCCTAGATTAATTATCAGAAAATACGTTACATTGTCCATAACGTTAAGTGCGTGGCACGATATTTTGTCGATACAACTGTAACAATTTTCCACAATTATGATCACAAATTTCTGCTCGAACTTGTGCGATCAGAATTATGCAAATGTAGGGTGAATATTTCGTTATTCATCCGGAACATCGAATTTTGTACTGCAACGATCGTTCACTACTGGCCAACTTTTCTCTCCGTTAGCTGTGACGAAATTTCCTTTGCTCATTTTGGATTTGGTTATGATTTCCTGTCTTAATTATTTTGAGTAACGTACTTGAAACGGCATAAAATTTTCGTATCAAACTTTAATGTTTACTAGCGAACATTTCATTATTGTGTAAAAATTACATTAAAAGCTTAATGTTTTACAATGATACAATACGGATAAATAAAGATTTCACTATTCGTACGAATAACCATGAGAGTCACTGTATATTGTTAGATATCATTTAAATGGGATATTACATGAAAAATAATTATAATTGGTATATAATTATATTTGTTAATTAATAGAATTTAAGGCTTTAATAAAACTTTTTAGACAAAATTTGGTAAATTTTATACTTTCTAATAACTCTGTGGCATATCCAGAATCTTTCGTACCCGGGGCGGCATTTTTTTGTCCCCTCTTCCCCCTCCTAAAAAACATATCTGTTTTAACTTTCAACTATATTTATTTTATATTTTAGGAGGATTTTATTTTATATTTTGACATTTACGAAATGTTCAAAATTTACGCATTTTAATTTAAATTCGAATTATCTACATATTGTATATGTATATCTTATTTGCACCATATATAAAAAAATTATTTATAAATATTAAATAAATTTTAAGAACTGCAAATGATACAAAAATTTTTATGTAAATATCTGGTGGATAGTAATGATATTCTATGCTCTTAGCCCCCCCATTCAGTTTAGTGCCTGGGATGGATGGTCCCTTTGCCCCTTTCTGGCTATGTCACTACTCTTACCTTATATTTCAAAGTAATGTGCAACTTGAATTCTCTGTATTTGTATACAATACATTTAAAATTTATAAAATTGATTATTCTTAGATGGCTGATGTAGAAATGAAAGAACCGAAAGATGTATCTGACAAAAAACCAGCAAAGAAAGCACATCGGCCACGAAATTACAAATTACCAGGTGGAGTATGGAGATATTCCCGTTCTCGAATGTACCAAAGACGAGGAATCTACAATGTGAAGAAGGAGACCACTAAAAAGGAAAGACCAAAACGCAAGCCTAAAACTGTTGTGAAACCCATTGGAGGTGAAAAAAATGGCGGGAAACGAGTAGTAAAACTGAAAAAACAGGTAAGAACATATATAAGCAAATGCATGCTGTTTTTCTTTGTCATATATGATGAGTTTTCTTGAATTTTATTTGTATATCCATGTCTGTAATTAGCTAAATGATATGTGCTATTTTTTCTCTGAAAATGATTGTATATATGAAGATTATTTTAGATGAAAAGTTTGATATATGTTATCAATAATACATAATCAGCTAAAATTTAGATTAATTAATAATTAGTGTAGTATAGGCCAAATGTGGTAGTAATGAGACAAATTTGAGATTTTAATTAAAAATAGAAAAATTAATATATATGGGACATAATAATATATTGTAGATATATTATATTTTAATTGTATATAATTTGGATGCGTACAATTTTACATTAGTGACATTTGAAAGAAATAAGTATTGATCAAAAGATGATGAGTAGAGAAAACTTTCCAAAAGAATTATACTTCTCTTTGGTGCAGGTGACAAGAAAATGAACAATGAAATTAGATTATTTCCTCACACATAGGACCTAAACTGATGCATGCTATTATTTTGGAAACTTGTTTTGAAATCCAAGATACAGTAGTTTTGGAATAGATCTTTAACACAGCAGAATTTGCCAATTCATGTTTTAATCATCAATCTGTGGGATGCAAATATTTAATTCTCTAATTTATAGTTTTTTCCAAAAGATGAAATTAAAGTATTGAAATTGAAACTTTGTCTTCCTGCTGACTGATGATTAAAAGTGTGAATTGGTAATTCTGTTCTGTTAAAGATTTGTTCCAAAAAATTATATGTTAGATAATTAAATATTCACTGCCCATCAACTGATGATTAAAATATGAATCGACAATTCTATTGTATTAAAGATTTATTCCAAAACTATCTTTGTTTTCAAAATAGTGTCATGTACTGGTTTACGTACTGTGTGGAGAAATACTATAATTTCTAAGCAAACTTTATACAGGGGATAAACCATTACCAATTAACCAAACAAATCTAGCCAAACTCCCCCTGGCGGATAAACTCCATATTAAATTTTCTAAACGATTATTTTTTAAATTTAAGCTATGGTGCCACCATCTGTTGGATTAATAATTTATTAATTTAGAATTTGGAACTAAGGTGGCGTCATCTAGTGATTAATGATTAAACAATAATTTTTAAATTAATTTTCCCAAAATAAAATTTTGCCACCGCACCGGGATTTTTGGGTAAATGCCCCAATGCCTTAACCGATTAGACCACGGTGACCTATGACAGAATTCCATTTCAGAAAGCTTATATATTGATTACTATGGAAAAAATGAAAAAATATTGTTTATTGTTGATAAAATTATACAGTTTATTATAATTCAAAATATTATGTCTTTAATTATAATGCCCAAATATTTAGAGAGATAAAGTAAATGTGATAAGTACTACGAACAAGCTACTGCTGGCACAACCTGCATATAAACAACAGTAGAACTGTGCTGTGGACAATATGCATTGCACTGATAGCTCACATCCATGCATGTCATTATGACGTGCATATGCTTGCACAAGCATGTATGAGTAGCAATATGGCACTATGATAAATACAACGCTACTAGCATCCTTCACTCTCCTAAATACTACAAGATAGATTTTTATTACTTTTTATACAAAAATAAGAGAATCGTATAGGCTTATTGATTGTAAAATTAAATATTACAAGCAATCATAATCTTCATTTTACTAGTGGATTTATGTAATTCAAATGATTCTAAACTAGCCAAACTTTCCCCAGCAGTTTATTTTTGAATTGCCAAATTAATAATAATTTTAAATTTACACTACGGTGGTTCCATCATCTGTCAGATTAATAATTATTAATTTAAATTTAGGCTAAGGTGGCGCCATCTATTATTTAATAATTGGACTATAATTTTTACTAATTTCCCAAAATTAAAAATTTGCCTTGGCCTGGAATCAAACCAAGGACTTCGGGTTACCGCCCTGACGCCTTACCAGCTAGACTACCAAGGCTTCGGCAGATTTTCAATTTTGGGATGTATATAATTTAGAGATTACTCTAAGCAAACTTTATACAGGGGATAAACCATTACCAATTAACCAAACGAAACTAGCCAAACTCCCCCTGGCGGATAAAGTCACATTAAATTTTCTAAATGATTATATTTTAGTTTTAAGCTACGGTGCCACCATCTGTTGGATTAATAAATAATTAATTTAGAATTTGGAACTAATGTGGCGCCATCTAGTGATTAATGATTAAACAATAATTTTTAAATTAATTTTCCCTAAATAAAATTTTGCCACCGCACCGGACTCTAACCGGGATCCTTGGGTAAACTCCCCAATGCCTTAACCGATTAGACCACGGTGACCTATGACAGAATTCCACTTCGGGAAGCTTATATATTGATTACTATGGAGACTTACTCTATCGGACATGGCCGAAACTATCATTGTGTCCAGAAGAAACACTACTACTGCTTCTCTATCCACCATTTTAATTTTCCGAATTTCATAACAGATGATAGAGTTTCTGCTGCAAATCCATTTGTATTATTTTGCATAGCTATGTACTTGATTTGAAATGACTTTTTATAAGTGTTTAGCATTTATTTATTATAATTAATGTTCATTATTTTAATTTTTTTGATACTTCATATTTGAAAAAACTTGCAAACCTTGAAATTCATTAAGCAAGAACTCATAAACTGAAAATTACTTGTATATGATAAAATGTTGAAGAATATTTAATCAATAAAATATATAGTAAAATATTAATCATATGCTGTTCAAAACTAAAAAATTCCATTAATTCAGTATTGGAAATAAAGATAGTTCAGGTAAACTTTAACAAAAACATTTTAAAAATTAAATTAATAACTAGGTTCTAAACTAAATATAACAAAGTTTCAACTAATTTATCAGACCTAAATGAAAATTATAAATGCAGAAGCACTTTTAAATTGAACTACTACTATATAGCTGCACAAAGAAAGTAAGCGTTAACAGAGAACAGAGCAGAACACCTCTGTAAACTATGTAATGTCAGCCTCAAATATTATGATAATAGTAGAAACAAACAAACAGATTGTACATATGAGATGATAAAATATGCAGAATGTGAGAGACCTTTGCTGTGACTTTCCTGCACATATTTGAGAGAGAGAGACTTTGCTGAAGTTAATCACTATTCTTCTGATTATTTCATCACTTAATTTATCTATATGTCCATTTAACACAGTTCACACAATTTGTTAACAAGCAGTTCTATATTCATCATCTTCGTTGATCATTGTTGTCATCCATTGTCTGCCACCATCAGCCATCTCTGATGGGACAAGTTGCATTCTTAGCATTAAGTTTATTTGATTGTTGATTTTTTCTTTGTTCACCTTTGTAAGTATAAACTTTTTCTGACTGTCTTCTCTCTGATTAATATCCCTTTGTATTTATCCTCTCTCTCTCTCTCTCTCTCTCTCTCTCTCTCCCCGGAGAAGGAACTTTCCTATGGTTTTTGGAGGAGGAACTAACATTCCTTGTTCATTAAAATGATTAATCTTTATTAATTAATTATTTTTTCTTTCCATTTGAATTATTTTTATATATGAATTTTTACAAAATTTTATAATTCAATCAAAACTGAAGGAGTGCCATTTGCAAGTTTTCTGGAACTTCACATCATTTCTTTTTGCACAACATTTTACTATCTATGTGTATAATCTGTTTGTTTGTTCCTACTGTCATCCCGATACTTGGGGCAGAAATTATAATTTATATTTGTTTACATAGATGTTCTGCTCCATTTCCTGTTAACACTTGCAAAGTCGCAGTTAGAACGAATAACAATGTTATCAATTACAAACTAAACCTAACGTCTAACGAATCTGCAATCCAGATTTCGCCTGAGCTCAGGTCTTTAACTAAGTTCTAACTTAAACTAATTAGCTACTGAGCTCAGGTCTTTAACTAAGTTCTAACTTAAATCTAATTAACTACAGCAATCTAACAAAAGTTAACGTCTAACCAGCAAAATGAAACTGAAAATTTAATATGGACTTTATCCGCCAGGGGGAGTTTGGCTAGATTCGTTTGGTTAATTAATATAATTTCATTGTTCATTTCCTCAACACATGAAAATTGGATAAAATTGCAGTCCTTTGGAAAGTTTTCTCTACTTGTCATCTTTGGATCAGTACTATTTTCATTCGTATGGTGCTAATGTAAAATTGTACCTTTATATGATATTATAATACAGATGTAACGTAATTTATATAGTTTGATATTAGGAATGATTTTATTTTGTTTGCTTTTATGTAAATGTTACAAAATATTTCATTTCAAAAGTTCTAATTTTAAATTTTGATGTGTGAACTGCAGATGAACCTTTCATCTTAGCTTGCATCAAATATTGCTCTAATAAAGCGGACTGATTAGTTGGAGTTACCTTCTCGGCCATTTTTATTCTCTTAAAATAAAATAAAAAACTGACTATTGGTTAAGGCCAAAAATATTCTTTTTGTGAATATTGTTATTTCCTGGAGCTTGGATAGATGTTTATATATAATTATTTTTCTTTCTATTCATGATTTGACATGGCCAAACAAATCCCTATAAAAGTCCTTGATTACTTCATGTTAGTAATGTACATCCTAGGTATAATTATTCTTACTAATATCGTAAAAGCTACGTTACAACATGAAAAAAATCTCAATGGAATTTTGACCCCCTTTTACTATCCTTTAATTAAACACTCCTGAGTTCAATGGTGAAAGTCTCATATGGGAAAGCCCTGTTTTCAAAGTTGGGGCTCAGTATTCTTTTTTAAAATTTTTTCAAAACTTTTATTATAGAAATTGGATATTTAAAACAATTTTAGATATATTTTATCATTCTGAATCGAATGCAGTCAATTTAAATAAGCTATGACTTATCTTTATGAAGTTTCATAATTTTTTTCACTTATGACAATATATTCATTCCAAAGCTTGGTAAAATTCCCAAATATTTATATTTTTTATTGTTTTGTATGTAAAATATCCTATTAATTATATCACATTCATTCACTTTTCCAAACTGAATAATAATAAATCAAATATAAAATTTTTGAAGATTATCTTTGTCAGTCAGTTGGAAGAGTTAAATATGAACAGTATATATCAGGTGGCCAAACGTCATGTCACTACGAGCCATATAGGAGAATCTCAAATACTCAAGAACTGCATTTTTCTGGATCAATGAGAACAGCATCAGTTTTTCGGTTAATCTTAATAATAATTTCAAAAATTGTTTATTTCAGATGAATTTATTTTGTATAGATGCATAACACTTTTTACAATAGATAAACAAATTGCAGATATATTATTTTTTTAACTTAAGTATTTGCTTCATATTTACTATTGACTATCATGATATGGAGCCACATCGAAGGTACCAAAGAGTTGCATGTGACTCGCGAGCTGTGGTTTGGCCACCCCTGGTATATATTCTTTGTTAAACTTAAGTAAAATATATAGAATCCCATGTCGTTGAGAATGTTATCCAAGTTGATTTTACTTTTCCTAATACGATATTCTGTGCTTAAAACTATTTCAGTTTTATTTTCATCAAATAACAGAATACAGTACTCCACAAGTAAAAGCACTTTTTTCTTTCAAACAAATTTCAAATCTACACAACAAACATTTGTTTTTCATATTTCATTGGCTCACAGGCTTTACATCATGAATTGTCTTAATGTATTTTCTAGTTAACTTTCAAGACTTTTTCTCTATCTGCATAGAATAGCCCAAAGGTTTTGGATGTTCACTTCTATATGTTAAATAATTTATTTAACCTGTAAAAATGCTTAGCTTTTATAATTAATTATTCTACACAGTATGAAGTCTTAATAATTCATGATGCATAAGTTTATCATTTTTAAACTGTTTTTTTGTTCTGGATAATCTTTGACTTCAAAAATTCCTGAGGCCATCTATCTTATTTGGGAAGGGTATTAGGTCTGGCATTTATGGGAGTTTTTGGGTTGGTTAATTCTGGGCACCCCATTGTTGAGTTTATTTGGGCAGGAGGGTTACCTGATTAACTTGATTTACATAGTGTAGAGAAGGGCTTTGAAAGTGTCTGTTTGATAAATTGGAGACAGGTTTTAAAAGCATATTGTTAAAGTGGTAAATTTTTCAAGTTGTGGCTGAATAAATTGGTCTCATTTCTCCCTATCTCCTTTGTTCCTGTTCCCACAACTTTTCCAAATCTATCCACAGCTGCTGCAGATCATCCTGCAGTGCTGAAACTTTAACTTCCACAGTATTAATATAATGTTTAGGCCCTACTATTAGCTTTTTCACCATCTCTTCCTTTGTTGCAATAGGTAACAGCCTCTTCAAATGTTGCTAGGTTGCAAGACAATATTTGGCAAGATTAAGACCTGACAAAAATTGCATTTTTAGTTTTGTATCTAATTCTCCTTGTAAATAGTTTTCTATTATTTCCTTTTTGATATCATTAGTGGTAACCAGAACTAACCAAGTGCTTGCTTCCAGACTCTATAGTCTAACAGCTTAGGCTTGTATGTCCTCGTTTTTTTCATGGACACATTGATGAAATTTTGTATTTTCACCCATAAAGGTTCCGTAACAAACTTTGTGATCAAAATCTCCTTAAATTTATCATAATCTGTGATATGTTTGATTTTCTGACTTCTATATGTGAATTCTCAAGCGATTCCTGTCAGTTGTTCCAAGTGGTGTCTCATTTTACTCATACAAGTTCAAATTACGTAAATCAACTCAGCCAAACTTCCCCTGGCGGACAAAGTCTTTATTAAATTTTTCTACGATTATTTTTGAATTTGGCTGAGTTGGTTTACATAATTTGAAATGGTTAATCCCCTGATTAGTGTTGATTAGAGTGTGTCATACAAGTTCTCCACTTCTACCAATTGTTCAAAGAAGTTGCATATCTTTGGACCTAGTTCATCATCAAAGCTTGGTAATTCAATTCCCAATGGAGCAAAAGATTTCAGAAATCCACTGACTCTCCCTCTATTCTATCCACATTTTTGAGCACTATAATGAAATAAAACAAAAGAGCATTTTTGCAAATGGTAAATTTTACTAATTAAATTTCACTGTAAATTCCACTTCTGACACATTTGAAAGTCCTGAACTGCCTGGGATTCTCATGTCAGTTTCTGACACTAAGAGCAGTTTTTGTGTGTTGCTCCAGCTCTTTAGATGAATAGATGCACGGGTTTGATGGTCTGAGATCTGGAAATAGAAGGGAAATATTTGGAGAACAAACAGATCAGGAGAAAAAATGGACGAGGAAGAGAAAAAACAGATGCTGCTCTCAGATTCAGGGAGAAAATAGTCACCAGCAAGGGAGCAAGGACAGAGGTTGACTACAGTCAATTCAACAAAAGAAGTCTCTCCAGGTAAGTATGGTGTGACCACTACCCATGGAAGGATGTTTTGGCATCTGCCCCCTCTTTTTTTTTGTTTGATAAACATTTAAATTTGAGGGTCTCATTTTTCTTTTACTGTACTCTTTTCTCTTTCTTTACTCAATAAGCACTTGTTTTGTTAAAGAAAGAGTATAGTTTCCATTATTCTCCAAATATCACTCTTCTATTTCCAGACCTCAGACTACCAAACCTGTGCGTTTATTCATTTAAAGTGATGGAGCAGCACAAAAACTGTTCCTGATATCAGAAACTGACATGAGAATCCCAGGCAGTTCAGGACCTCGCACAACTTCACAAGTTAATTTATTCCTAATATGTACTTGTAAAGCCAAAATTTGTAAAGTGAGAATTCATTTCTCAAAAATGTAATGGTAAAAACTGGTTAATTCTCAACAATGAAATTTTACCATAATAATACTAAATAAAAATTAATAAAATAAGACAAATACAAAACAGCTTATAATGACTAATAAAATATAGAATTTAAGAAGTACTTTCAGGATATGAACATATCTTAAGTTTCTATGAATAATAAATTAAAAACTAAAATTACAGATTATTGTACAATTATATTTTAAATGATTAAGGTATTGTACAATACTAAAATTACACTACTGTTCTGTCCGATTTTTGGTTCAGAGGGAGCCACTTGTTTTTTTTTTTTATAACGCCCTCACGAAGAAGACCGTTAGCGCATCAGTAGTGTATTTGTAGTGTATTCAATCAAACCTTATTCATTAAAATTAAAACACATTCATTTATTAAGTGTCATTTTGATTGTCTTGTGTCCGAGATTTCATCAAGAATTCAACAGTCTGTGAGTGCATCATATATTATCGTCATACGAGTAACACAAACAACTACAATATATATATGACTTAGAAGATATATACATATACACATAGAAATGCATACATGCATGCATATATACATACAGGTCTGTGACAGTATAGTATGGACTACTAGATGTTCTGTATTTTCTGTTAAATGTCATTTGTACACTGATTCTATTTTTCTCCTAGAGTCACTTGATGGAGAGGGCTCTCATCATGTGTGGCTAGCCACTTCCAAGCTTTGCTAAGCATTTCTGCTTCTTTTTTTATTAATTACAGACTTGTTCAAATTTTTTTTCAAAATGTCATTATGCTTAAACAATGATATATTCTTTCATTTCTTTAGATAACATATTAATATGACTGATAATTTGACTGATTTTAAATATGTTAATGTATATATAAAATCAGTCAAATTATTATAATAAAATTACTTTTGTCATACAGAAGTTAAACATCTTTATCATCATCCTCAACAGATGAGTAGATAAACTCTTATAAGATGAACTGTTGCTTAAACATATACCACTTCTACTCAAAGGTCTGATTGAAGTTTTTTTGACATCAATAGATCATTCAAGAATATTATTTTTCATGGAAGTTTTTTATTTTAACCAATAAATTAATATTGGAAATACAACATTTAACATAAAGGAAAAAAACAAATAAATATGAAACTATACTTTTATTTTGCTGTTTTGTGTATTTTTCTTTTATATATACAAAGGAATGAGAATTATTGATTATTTTAGTTTATATATTTTTCAGTTATATTTAACTATCTTAATTAGTTACATTAAATTAGAATATGTTATCATCATAAAATCAGTTTACAAAATTTTAACATGAAAAATTCCTTGAGCAAAATGCAATAGAATTGCATAAACACTGATTTTAATACTAAAAATTTATTTACCACATTCAAGAATTCAAGTTTCCTTTTCTTTTTAGAACAATTTGTATCATTCTTCATAAAATAGAAATTGTTCAGAAATGTTACATGCAATCTGTAAAATCATTCTTATTGTATTTTCAGTATCATGACCTTGTTCACTATAAGAATCATTAAAAAAATCATCTTTAAGCAGTTTGTCAAATGTGTAAATTTGTCAAAAATTTTCTTTGATTTTTCAAGGCTCAAAAACAAACTTTCATTGTACAATACAATTTTGTTTAAGATTACATATTTATGTCACAGCATTTACACTACATCTATTTTTTGGATAGGTAAGTCCACCCCTATCAAATATGTGAATTATTTCATTCCTTATACTACAATGAATTTTTTCATTAGTAGTAAAAATTTGTTTGCAGAAAGTACATTTTAATTTTTTCAAAGTAGAATATGCACAATAGCCTCCTAAATATTAATATATAGGATTGTTCAGAAACTAATTTTGTTTTTTTCATAAAAATGAACAGCAATTTTTTTATAGTACAGGGTGCGCCAGCTAAATCTGGAAAAAATAAACAATTTAATTAAACAAAATTTTATTTAACAAAAATGAATAGACAATTTAATTAAACAAAATTTTATTTAACAAAAAGAATAAAATTATCGAAAATTATCATTTGCACATAATGGGGATCCCTTTTAGATTAAAATTACTCAATGTAATTCCCTTCTGCCTCAATTACTGCCTCGATCCTCAACCGGAAACAATGACATGCCCTGTGCAACGCCTACTTGTCCAAGTTCGAAAACGCTGCCTCAGTAGCGGCCTGGAGAAGATGCCACATTAGGATGTCTTGATTATTAGAGACCCTTTCAACAACGCTCCATACGTAGTAGTCCAAAGGATAGTCCATACGTAATAGTCCAAAGGATTCAATCTGGACTGTTAGGAGGAAGAATTCTTTAGACCAAAACATATCCATGTTGTCTGACAATCAATTTTGCACTAAATGACTGATGTGTGCAGGTGTGCCGTCCTGCTGGAAGATGTAGGGTGTCCAGAAGCCAGTTTCCATCCAAGGTTTCACTACTGTTGTAAGAACATGCAAGTAAACCTCTTTTGTTACGGTTTCCCTCTTTCCATAGACGTGGCGGCATGATGTCACCTTCACTGGAAACAACAGCTAGGATGTGAACACTGGCCGGAAACTTCGTCCTAGTTATTACAGGGACATCTTCAAGGTCATAGGCAAGCCAACAGTCATTTCTCCAGTTTACTTAGGCATCGACAGTAAAAATTTTCTCATCAGAAAAAAATCTGATGCGTCCTGCAGCTTCATTCTTCATTGAACACAGAAGCAAGTTGCAGCGAGCAACTCTCTGTTTTAGTGGCATTAGACAGCATTTGTCATACTTTTATGACGTAGGACTTGTACCATGGGTCCTCTTCCGCAATTCGACACATTGTGGCCTCACTCACACTCAATGTTTTTGCCAACTGCTAGAGATTGCCTTGGGTCCTCTGAGATGAGCTCTTGAATCCTTTGGACAACTTCCGGTGTCCTTCTCTGAGATGAGCTCTTGAGCCCTTTGGACAACTTCCGGTGTCCTTGATATCCTCCCAGAATGGCTCTTCCTTGCCGGGTTGGCAGAACCTTCTTCAGACTTCTCTGAAGTCAATCTTGGATAGTTAAAGAACTGAATTATTTCGGAAGATGAACGTCCAGCGCGAAGGCCTTCGATTATCACTGCTCTCCAATTATAGTCTGCACTCGATTTTAACTGATCAGCTATTTTGTACTTATCCTCAAACGCATCGTCTGTCTGGCTTACTAAAACGTCAGCAGCATCGTAGCGCTGACGTAAAATATGGCGGGAAATTCAATTTGAAATTTGTCCGGATTTAGCTGGTGCACCCTGTATATAAATATTTTATTTAAATATATATTGACGATTTTGGTCCAATACATTTTGCCACCTTTTTGGTAGTAGCGTGATTCCATGCTTATAGAATTTGTTCTTTGCTTGCAAAAAACTGAACCAAGTGATTTTTTGACATGTTCCTTTGAACTAAATGTTTTGCTGTCTAAAGAATTATCATGGTGAATTATCATGCCTTTTCTGTTAATCAATTCTATCTTCTTCTATTTGATGGACTAACCTACAATTTGTCCAATTGATGGCAGTATATTTCTGAAATAATTGTGGAATTGTCTGATAGAAGCTCAAAAAAAATTCCCTTGCTCAATCCCACCAAACAAAGAGCCATCACTTTTTTGATGAATATCTGCTTTCGAAGTGCTTTGAGCCGGCTCGTCTCTTCTGCTCCATGATCACTTGCATTCAACAGTAAACAATCCATTTTTCATCACCAGTTATGATTTGCTTCAGAAATGGATCATTTTCTTGATGTTTGAGCAGCAAATCACAGATGTCAATATGACAGAGCAAATCTTTTTCTGTGAGAATGTGTGAAATCCAAATATTGAGCTTTGAAATGAAACCAAGTCGTTTCAAATGGTCATGAACAGTTAAATTCAACAAATTCAATCTTGTAGCAGTTCCTCGTGTTGTTGTTCAGCGATTTGCTTCAACCAGTGCATTTATTTTGTCATCATCAACTTCAGTTGACTTTCCAACACATGGTACATCTTTAATATCGAAATTGTCAAAATGAAATTTTGCAAACCAGTTTTGGCATTGGCATTCTGTTAAAACATCTCCATATACTTCACATAACTTTTTTCTTACTTGAACAACATTCTTACCTTTTTTATAATAAAAAAGCAAAATATGCTAAAAATGCTCCTTTTTGTTTTCCATTTTTGATAAATCATCAAAAAAAACAACTGCACAAAATCAAAAAAATTTTTATAAATATACCTTGAAATGTCAGCTGTCAAAATTTATAATGACAATATAGCTTAGAATGAAATTGGCGGATAAAAATATAACTAACGCCACTCGTGGGGGAAAAACGAAATTACTTTCCAAACAACTCAATAATTTATAATCAATATATGTATGATTTAATTAATTTTATTTTTCTGTTATAGCGTCGATATTATCCAACTGAAGACCGTCCAAGATTGAAAAAATCCAGAAAGATGGTCTCTTTTTCAAAACATAAGCGGTATTTAAGGAAAAGAATCACTCCTGGAACTGTTCTTATTCTTCTTGCTGGTCGACATCGTGGAAAGGTAGATATAGATTTCCATTAAGGAAATTAATTAATTTATATATAGTAAATTCTCTTTAATCTGATGACTCACAAATCAAAAAAATGTTGGATTATAGAGAGAAACTACTTATACACTTATGATTAAAATGCATATTATAAAAATATATGCTTCCATCATAAGCTCTGTTTTGAGTTACAGTTGATGAAATACTCTAATATTCAAGAAACAATATTTTCTGGATAATTCAATTTTTACTTTTCTTTAATAGTTATTTTCTAAAGGAACAGAATTAGCCAAAATATAAACTTAGGATTTTAATAAACTTTTCTAAAAATAAGTAATTATAAAAATGAAATGCTTCCTATAAGAGGTAAATAATTATGGTATATGATTTATTTATTTTGAGATATTTAATTGCTGAGCAGTTTTGGAAAAGAGCATTTCAAAGAATATTAAAATATTGATCACTCTTAGCAAAATCTTTCATTCATTTAGTTAAGGTTGCTTACCAAAGATAGAAATTTTTTTTCTGATTAGCTTTTTGATCTCAATAAATAATAATCTGTTCTATTACTGAAAAATTATTTGAACTTATAGTATCTATTCTTTTTCTGTTTTGTTTGCTTCATTTAACTTTCTAAAAAAAAAGCTTATTTACAGGTTCATAAATATCTTTTGGCTTTAACAGAAAAAATTTTTATGTAAATCAAGTGTCAAAATATTTTAAATAATTTTTTACAAATAATAGAGTAAATTGTCTACTTCAGGGTAGCCAACTTGTTTGTCATTAAGATCGACTTTATATGTTAACAATGAGTTTGCGATCTACTTTTGAAATTCTTCAGTTTGATGGTGAGAGTAGAGATAGGAGCCAAAACCACATATCCCAAAACGACATTAGCACATAACAAGATATCTGGCAGCGGCGACATTTTTTTTCTTTTACTTACTCATAAATCTCAAACACAATACTTCACTTCAACTCTCACAACTGTCCATTCATAGACACCATGTTGGCGTTGTCAGCGAATTTAGAATTTTTTCTAAATGCTCTGCTGCTACTAGCTATTCTGTTTTGGGCCATACTCAGCAATAGAGCAAAAGTTTGGCTTTAGTTGTCTAGAGTAGTGGTCTCCAAACTTTTTTGACTGTGTACCCCTAAGAGAAAAAATAAATGGCGCGTACCCCCAACTGATTGAGCAGATATTTATTGTAATTAGTGTTTTAAAGAGGAAATAAGGCTTTTTGTAATATCCAAAAACGCTATAATCCACATTGTTTTTTTGTAAACTAATATCCAAAAAAGCTATAATTGAACATTATTTTTATTATTAAAATAAGTGCATATTTATTTTCTAAATTAAAATTTAATGAAAGAATGGGCTTGGCATTTGTTTAATAATTTCTGAAAATGCTGGTTTGATGTTATCTGACACTGCGATACGAAGGTCTGGTTCCATATTTAATTTATTTCGATATTTAGTTTTAATATTCAGTGATCAGCTTGTAGAGTCTACAATCAATATATAAAAATTGTTTTCACTGTACCCCAGGTATCGTCTCGCGTACCCCCTGGGGTATGCATACCACACTTTGGAGACCACTAGTCTAGAGAAGGCATTATACAGTAAGAGAGTCATCTGATAACTTACGAAAATTGACTACAAATCGTACCGCGATCGACCTGTTGGCTACTCCTGGTCTACTTTATCTGATATTGACAAGGATAAATATTAGGAACATAGATTAATTGTACAGAAAGTTAGAAAAGATTAAAAAGAAAAAAATTACATGAAGCAATATAATTTCTGGACCAGACAATCTCATAAAATCATATGTGATAAATTAATAAGTTGTTATAAATTGAATAAACTTTCCAAAAGAATTAAAGGGAATAATAAAAATTTATCTCTCTTGCCATAGTCATGTTCATTAATTATCACAAAATAATAACCAAATTAAAGGAATGGCAGAAAATTCTTTATTCTAAAATGTTTTAAATTATATATATACATCATCATCAGAGTACAATTAATATTTGAAGAATGAGTAATTAGAACAGAAACATTTATTCATTAAGGAATTAATTTTTAAATTAGATAATTTAAAATACAGGGTCTGCATAATATTGTGACTATGTAATATTTTTGAAATCAATAATTTTCATTGGTTATGTAAATAATAATTACATATAAAGTATTAAATAAAGAAATAACTTGTTGCAATTAAATTGAATGATAGACGTAATTAGGTCAAGATTTCCATATAGATTGTCTTTTTCAAGCTATATTTTTAATAAATAAATTTTCTGGATATTATGTAAATTTAAAAGTTACAGTTTCAATAATACATATGTAAGAATTGGTACTATAGCAAGAATAATACATATCTACACTTATTTTACTGTTAATATATTGTGATGTACAGCAAATATGAAAAATTTGAGAAATATGAGATAAAAATAAAAACTATCCAGAGAATTTCTATTTTTTTATGTTTGTTTAAATTGATTTTACTTAGTAGTTTTGTTTAACAAATAGTTGTATTAAAAATTGTATTGAATTATAATGTATTAGATTATAAGGTGCCAGATTAAAGAGAATTTGCTATATTATAATATTCTAATAAATCAGTTTTAATTATGTAATTTTTATTGAATTTAGAGAGTTGTTTTCCTAAAACAATTATCATCTGGATTATTGCTTGTTACTGGTAAGTATCTATCTTTTTAATTTTGCACTTTTTCAAATATTAGATTATTGTATATTTGTGTGGATGAATTTAAATTTCTTGATTATGAAATGCTGTTTGCTATAATTCATTCTTTCAGGTCTAGTAATATTTTATTAATTTTTAAATCTACTGAATCAAAATTTAGGTGTTCAGTTATCCTTTCAGATAATATTTTTGAAATTTAAATATAAAATATAATTGAAAACATTTTAATAAATTGTTTTGATTTGAAAAAAAAACTTAAAAATTATAAAATTTCATTTTATGATTTTGTTTTTGACTATCTTCTGTGATCTGAATTAAGAAATTGTTAATTTTGCTTGGAAGATTACAATATGATAAACTTGAATAAGAATGCATTTTTTGGAACAATTCTGATGATATCTTTATTATTGTATCATGATAACTCAATTTTGAAAATCTCAAGTTTTTAATTAGAAATTTTTCAATCATTTCATCTCTGTCAATAGAATCATTAGACATCTATAGCATATTTAAAGTGGAATTAATCATTATCATACAAATCAAGATTTCCTTTAAATGAATGTTAATAATACAGTCAAACCCTGATAAGACACCCCTCCGTTAAGCTACCACTCTTGCTGACAGCCAAGAAATTTGGCAGAACGACTGTGATAAGATGCCATCTGCCAGTAGAGATTTTAAACAAATATTCCTTTTAGTATTATATTTATCCTTGTTAATCCGCCAGGAGCATGTAAGGTGACTTACATCCCGAAATTCATCAGTTCTATGTGTAGAGTATTAAAAGTTCTCTGGATTCATTTGTAACTAGCAGGTGGGGAGAGATGGAGTTAAATGGTTAATCATGTGTCACTTTAAGTCTGGTTCACACCTAAGATCAAGTCAAGAGGGGGCTCCAAAATTTTTACTGCTTGGGGTCACTTGACTTGATTTGCCACTGTATACAATATTGTCTATGAACATTGTGTTAAACTATATTGCAATAGGAAAATCAGTCAGATTTGCTGATAGAAATGCTTTGGCTTTCCAACCAGTGGACTTGGAATTAAATTAGAATCCATTCTCTTGAAAAATTTATATGAAGGTCTGGGCTTTGCTTTCTATCTTCTTCTACAATCTGGCTGGCCTTGTGTGTAGTCAGTATGTAATAGATTGGAATGACATTGTTAGGAAATGATTGAAAATTGATATGCTCACAGTTAGTTTTTTTTAATAATACCTGTAAATTCTAAGTTGTCATTTATTAGAAAATAATTTTCTTTATGTAAAACGTAATTGCTATATAACATTTTCCAATTAAAATTTAAATTTAAATCACTCTTTCATTTCATTCCATTATTGAACAATATAGTAATGATTAGGTGATAAAAGTTACTAAATAGTATTAAATTCTAGCACTCTGAATAGATCACTGTAAGAATGTAATCCCAATTTATAACACTAGGCCTATAAGTTTCCTAGTTTCAGTTAACATGATTTCAGGAACTTAACTCCAATGTCACATGAGTATCCACCGTTTATTAAAATATTAACTCCAAAGTTAGCACACCAGTCAACTATGAAAGTGTGGCAGAGAATCTTAAAAACATGGCTTAAAGAGGTTCATCATGTATTATTTAAGAGATCAAAAAATAAGTTTCCAATAAATGGTACAGCAAATTAATAATAAAATAGCTTCTATTGTTTATTAATTAAAATACAATATTAATAAATATATGCATGTAAAATCACAGTACTAATGTATTAATGTATTTTTAGGTCCATTTAAAGTTAATGGCTGTCCTTTAAGAAGAATCAATCAAATATATGTTATTGCAACAAGCACTAAATTAGATATTAGTGAAATGAAAATACCAAATCACTTGAATGATAAGTATTTCAACCGAAAGCATTCAAAAAAAGAGAAGAAAGATGAAGGAGAGATTTTTGAATTGAAATCTGAGGTAAAATTTATTATCATCAAATTGTTAATTGCCTTTATATATATATATATATATACTGTCAGAAATAAAAAAATAAATAATTTAAAAAAAAAATTATTTCATTGAATATGGATATGTATCACATAAGATTTTGTACACTGATGGCAATTGGTATGTTTATAACCATAAATTTTTAGAGTGCAGGAAAATTCTGCTTTTATAATTATTTAGTTTCTATTATAAATCAAATCTGTTTTTCTCTTAGACACAATATTATAAATAGAAATTTCTGTTCTTGAAAACTCATAATTTGAAAATACTAATATTTACATTATATATTTTTCAGCAGTTGAATTTATTACAGAATGGAGTAAAACTAAAATACTTGCATTATAAATACTTAGCTAAAAACATTGTTATGAAAATAATAAATAAATGTTGGTTATATACTACTGCTAAAGTATATAGTATTGTAAAAGTTCCAATTCCAGCTAAAAATGACACATCATTTTTTAAGCAGTTAATCATTATTTGAAATTCAAAAACACAGGTTAAAAAATCTAGGATTGCATAAATTATGAGGGAAAGTCATTAAGTAAGTCACAAAAAATGATAAAAAAAAATAATTTACCATGACAATCACTTGGAAACTATTTTTATTTTTCTACATAATCTCCAGCAACGTTGATGCACTTATCCCATTGTTTTATCAGAGCCCCAATTCCAGCTGCATAAAATTCTTTGGGTTGCTGTCTCATCCACAGGACTTCATGTTGAACGTCGTCATCATCTGCAAATTTTTTGCCTGCAAGACATCTTGGAGTCAAAAAACGATTTTCATCTGTTTAGTGGACCAAACAGATGAATATTGCTTGGGGCTAAGTCTGGGCTGTAAGATGGATGCTGTAGCACTTCCCAACGAAATTGTTGAATTGTATCCTGAGTACGAGTAGCTGTATGAGGGCGTGCGTTATCGTGATGAATCAGCACTTCTCTGTTCAATAGGCCTGGACATTTTCTCCGAATGGCAGTCCGAAGCTTGAAAAGAACATCACAGTATGATTGAGCATTCACATTTTCACCTTTTTTTTAAACTCAGCAAGTATCACTCCTTTGCAATCCCAAAACACTGTAAGCATAACCTTACCAGCTGAGGGTGTAACCTTGAATTTTTTGCTGGAAGGTGAAGAAGGATGCTTCCATTGCATTGACGCATGTTTTGATTCAGGTTGGTAGTGATGAACCCAAGATTTATCACCAGTGATTATTCTATTAAATCATGTCTTCACTTTCAGTAGCATACTGCAAAAGATGTTACAAGCAAAGACTCATTTGATTCTTTTTGTGTTCCTCTGTCAGTTGCCGGGGGACCCATTGTGCGCACATTTTTCGGAAATTCAACCGATCATGCATTATGCTGTATGCTAAACCATGAGAACATCCTATTGCCGTTGCGATGCTGTCAATTGTCACTCTTTGATCAGCTGGAATCAATTCTTCCACCTGTTGCTTGGTTGATTTTGTCACAATCAAAACAGGACACCTGCTTCGATCTTCATCATCAATTTTGGAATGGCCTTGCGAAAATTTCTCCACCCAGTTGTACACTGCTTTACGCGATAAACACTTCTCTCCATAAACAAGTAACATTTCTTTATGGATATTTGTTTGATTCAAAAATCTTTTGCCGAAAAAAATCTGACCACAGCACGCTGTTGTTCTGCTGTATACTCATTGAGCACCATTGCCATTTTTGAACCTGTTATGCATGTGTGTGAATGCTACCTACTCAATATAAATTGAATATCATAAAGCTGTATGGTGCTACCATCTATTGTCATTCTTTGGAGATATCTGTTATTACTTTAAATCGTGCCATATGCATTTATAACTTACTTAATGACTTACCCTCATAATTATATGCTTATCCAAACTATATAAAATTCTCATTTACATATTGCTTACAAAAGTCATTTTCTTTGATAATATTTATGAATTCTGGAAATGAAAGTATTACCTCACAATAACATTTACCCCCTTATCATTTCATTCTTTTTCTTGCCAGAAGAAATATATGGATGTTAAAAAGCAGTAATTGCTTTGTTTGATAGCCTTAAGAGAAACCAGATCACTTATATGATAGTATTCAAACAAGATTATAAATGTGTGCCTGCATGGCAACAAATGTGCCTGTTTTATCATTTTAGTTTTATGGAGTGAATGTGATTTGGAATTGCCCATTACTATTGATTGTGGCATTTCATATCACTGTTATTTATTATTTGTCACTGGCAATATTCATCATTTTTAATATTTGTTTTGCAGTTATTAATAATAGTTTTAATAAAAGAGTTGTTTCTAATTAACTGCTTATTAAAGAATGTTATAGTAGCTTTTTATCATCACTGTTCTTCTGTATTATTCATTTAGTTCCATTATTGATGGCAACTTCACTGAAGGCTTTATGGATATATGTGGAGTACCTAAGACAGTTCAAATAAGGGAAATCATTTTTAAGAAGATTATAAGAATCCAAATATCTATGCATTTAAAAACTGAAATAATAGTCCCCAACAATGAGAAAGTACAGTAGTTATTTAAACTTTATATTCAAAAGCTATGCAAACAAAAATTATCAAACCTATACACTTAATCATATTTTTTTTAAATGCTGAACTACATTTTCAGCATTCTATATAAACATTCTCATTGTTTGCAAATATAATTTGTTGTGAAAGTTCAAAATTAGTAAGTTTTGAATGTCCAAAAATCACATCTAGGCAATATACTGAAAAATTGTATATAATAATAATAATAATAATCTCTTGTTGGGTGGAATACACCTTTAACCCATTTATGAAAATAATGGCCATTGAAAAATTTTGATATGCTGATGAATTTGGATTAATTAATATGATAAAAAGGCTGTTTTAAACTACACAATTAGGATGAAATTTATTTATTGGTTAAAATTAGCTACTTTGGAAGTAAATTAGATATATATTTCAAATGTTGCCATAAAAAACTAAAATTTGACATTTGAGTCATATGAATGGTTTTAATCAAAAAATCATGCATCTATTTGATTGGCATCATTTTTCAGTTTGTTTAAAGTGAACATAATGATTTTTCACTTATTTTTATATACCTTTTTATTTTTTGGTGGGACTGAAGAAAATTTTAACCCATTATATGTCAGTGTGAGGTTCTGGAGACCCCCAAACGGCATTCCCTTGTCTTATAGAAATAATATAAAATTATGTTAAAATTTAAATTAAAAATTAAACGAAAAATTTGTTTAAAAATTATAATTAATTAATAAAGACCGATCAAGATAACATTAACAGGGAACTTTGAATAAGTTCGCTAGTTCCTTGTCCATCCGTGGGAAAGTTCCTTCTCCAGATGGATGGAAAGAATAAATAAATACGAGTTCCGTATCCAAGAGAGGGGGTCAGACATCAGTCAGTTTAGTCCGAGAGGATAAGAGGAGTAGTCTTGGAGAGAAGAGAATCAGAAATAGAAGTTCGTAATTTGGAAAAGCTACAACAGGACAATGTTAAGTTTTTACAACGGGAGTTAAACCCGCCCCGTCAGCGGTAGCCGACGAAGGCGAGAGAGGATGGAGAATGGCAAAGACAGCCGATTGACGGATGGCGTTCAACAATAGTGTACAACAAAGATAAGAAAATAAGAACTGTGAACTGAGAACTAAGTGGACAATAGACATTTAGGATTTATGTATGGACAACTACAACATGAAGTAGTGTAGGATCGACAAAGATCTCTCCCAGGTATGCGGAAGGTTACGGTGAACTCACTCTCTCTCTCTCGGAAAATATGTTCATTGCAAAATTACGTTTGTTAGTTTTTTATATTCAATGTTAACTGCTAAATGTAAATAAATATCTTATTTTGTTTGTAATATAGTTATTTGAGTCAATTTCCAATCCCGGACCTCGGCGTCATGGATCCGTGCGACGCCGCGCGCCAAACGCGACGGTCAAATTCGAAATTCGGCGCAATTTTGGCATCCTTATATCTCTTAAAAGCGCCTACCCTTCACGATCCTCACATCAGTGAAAAAATGTACACACATCAATGAACTTTCTGCGTCTGTCAGAACTGTAATATTTATTTCTGTTAGGCTCTATAAATAATTTTTTAGTTCTGTTAGATTGTAATATATATTTTATTAAGAGAATCAATCTGATGGCACTTATTAATCTATTTTATGTTTATTATTGATAAAAAAAATTCTCTAATATTATTGTAGTATTTTTGGATATTTAAAAAATATTTTAACAAAATTTATCTAAACTTTCAAGCCAAGTTTTAGCCCTTGAAACTATAACGAAATATTTTAATGATTAGAAATAATTTGAACTAATGTTAGCGCCATCTCGTAATTAGAATAATTATTAATTTTATAGAATCAATGAGTAGTGCCATCTATTAATTAATAATTGAACCAGAATTTTTAACTAATTTATCTCATTGATTCGGGTAAAATTAATAATTATTCTAATTACGAGATGGTGCTAACATTAGTTCAGATTATATCTAATCATTAAAATATTCCGTTATAGTTTCAAGGGCTAAAATTTGGCTTGAAAGTTTAGATTTGTTTGGAATAAGTTCCCTTGAAGTTAGTATTATTTAAAGTTTAATACAAAACTTGTTTTGAATTGGCAAAAGTTTCTTGGATATTTTTATATCCTCTTATTTTATGATTTTCTAGATTTTTTTTTTTTATTTATAATTGTTTCAAACTTTTTTTTTTGAAATTTCAAACAAAAATTAATTTTTGATTAGTGTCACACACAGTGCTTAAAATTGAAAATATATAATACAATGGTTAAAAAATATTTTGCTTAATTTTATTAGAATAAGCATTGTTGTTTTATTCATTTTCTCTCATATTAATGAAAAACATGTCATTCTCTTATACAGATATTGAAAAACTTTCCAAACAACCACCCACCAAGATTTAGTATATCAGTCATCATATCAAACTATTTAAATTTTATTATTTTTTTTACTAATATTAAATAATTAAAATATTGATATAGAAAAATTGCAAATGCAATATAGTAGTTTATTGCTTGAAGTTTTATTTAATAGGATGCGATAGTCAAGATCATTTTTTGTTTTGTAGAATTGAATATACTTGAATTGTGTGTCATTTATTTTATATGCATTTGGCTATCAGGCATTTGTTTTGGTTAAAGCTGTTTTCTATATGAATTATAACATTGACAGACATTGATGGCTAGTAGCAGTCATTGTATTATTTATCATTTTGCATGTTCTGGAGATAGTATTGAAAAGCAAGAAAATGGCGGTGTTCTAAAGATGTGATTTTGCAGCAAAGTGATATTTTCAGAAGTAAACGAGTTTTAAAAATCTCTCTGCATAGTAATCCTATCCATAAACACATTTTATAGTGTTTATGGATAGGATTGTATATAATACTCAATTATTAATAAATCTATATATAATTCAAATAGTTTTTTTAATATTATAGTACGGGGCTATCTTGATTCTGTTCACCTAAAATTAGAGATTCTAATATTTGTAAAATAAATGAATTAACATTGAAGGAAATTATAAATAAAAATTACGATTCAATCTCAATATCATTTTTGTTGTTTATCATTAATTTTTTTTAAATCCTCAATATTAAGAATATTTAATATTTTTATTTCAGGAATATACTGTGAGCGAGCAACGGAAAAAGGATCAAATTGAAATTGATAGACAATTGATAGAGATTATCAAAAAGCATCCAGAAAAAAAAATGATGTTCTCCTATTTGGCATCTATTTTTCAGTTGAGAAATAAGATGTATCCACATCGAATGAAATTTTAAATTGGAAAATGTGTAATAAAATTATTCATGAAATTTGGAGTTATTTGCCAACTAATTGTTATTTATTATTACAAAATAATATCAGAGATTCACAATCCTTTTATTTGAAACCCTTAGGGTTAAATATGTTTTGGATATTCGAATTTTAGAACTTGTATCCTTGTGAATCATATACTATATAACGTGATATCAACTTAGTGGGATTTGTGATAGCACTTTAGGCAAAATCCTAGATATAGAGGGCAAAATCGAACTAGAAGTTAGTAAAGAAAATTACTTTTTGTTGTATTTAATTATAAACTTATAAAATATATGAAATAGAATATCAATTATCGCTTATTACATCTTAAATGCAGTATATGAAAGATTTATAAATAATTCCAATCTGTTTGTTATAAATTTTATATTATCTTTATTTTTAATCATTTTTATATTAAAATTGACCACGTGTAATGCTGAGCGTTTTGTGTTATATGGATTCAAATAATCCCTATATATGGCCATAAATTTTTTGATGCTTGATTTGGTGAAATGAATCAAGTATCAAAAATCAAAAAGTATAAACATTAATCACAATAAATAAATGCTAAACATATAAATACCGGAATTTCGAACATGTACTTAGCTATATAATACAATATTGGGTTATTAATAATTTCATCGACTGCTGCTAACCGGAAAAATTGAAATAGCCGACCAGGAAGAGTAAATACATCATTGGCTTCCATTGTTTTATCAAATAATTATGTAAAATTTAATATTCGCTATTCTTTAAATTAGATGTTTAATATTAAATATAATTTTTTTAATTAAAATACTTACGAATAAAACGAAAAAATATTTCATGTGATAGTTCCAGAGTGAAAATTAAAATTTATCGAAGGACTGCTGCAATTTTGTTTGTCATGTTAATAGTGAATCTAATATACTTGACGATTTAAATCTAAAATTTTACAATACTATGCTTTCCACTGTGTATACAATAATTATTTTGATTTTATATTGTATCGTTAACTTAATAGTGTAAATCGCGTCACAATTTTTACTATACATGTAGGCCTCGATTAGTGCGAGTTCGAATAATGCGATATTCGATTAGTGCGACTTATAAAAATGATACCGTTTTTCACTTAGTGCGAGCAAATATTCGATTAACGCGAGTTGTAAGCATAGACCAGTCTTATTAACAAAGATCCATCCCCTTTTATGATGTCAATTAACAAATTAATATTAATTTTCAGTTAGTAAAATCGAACGAGTAATAGTCCAAGAACAGTCACTTGGGTTTGAAGGGGTGAAACACCAGAAAGATGGGCTTTTTTGCCGTTAGCTATTTAACATTACATATTAATCAGCTTTGTTATCGTAAAGATTTTTGATTAAAAATTAATTTTTATTTTGGTTTCGATTTGGTGGTTGGTTTGATGATGATATGAGACGCAGTTCCTGTAAAATATGAAAATATTTCTTAAACAGTATTGTGGTTATTCATCGTGAGGTTGGCTAATGGCCGGAATTTCACAAAACAAGAACCAATTATGTTTTAGATATACAGTGATACCTCGGATCACGAACAAATCGGTTTACGAACATCCTTTGCGAACAAATTTTGCTTCGCTTTACGAACGATGCTTCGGTTCACGAACACACGCACGAGCACATGGAGCGCACAAAACCCTGCGCACAGCCTCGCCCCCAGCAACAATCCAGTTCG
>AYEL01050820.1:0-16176 GCA_000484575.1 Olivierus martensii | reverse complement strand
AAAAAATAATTTAATAAATTATAACTTATTTCCAAATTAATATACGGTATTAATTTACACAAACAATTTTATTCCTTATTTAATTGGCAATTTTCGTAAATATTTTTATAGATTTATTTTAAATACATTTGAATAAATAATATTAATAATGAATGATAGCTTTAAACATCATAGATAGAGCCGGATTTGAATTTTTGGGGGCCCTAGGACCCGCAAGGCTTTGGGGCCCCTAAAAATTCAAATCAGCTACGTCTAATTTTAAAGAGCTTTGGGGCCCCTAAAAATTCAAATCAGCTATGTCTAATTTTAAAGGTTCGAGCCGGATTTGCATTTTTAGGGGCCCTAGAACGAGCAAGGCTTTGGGGTAGCTGGATTTGCATTTTTGGGGGCCCTAGGACAAGCAAGCCTTTGGGGTAAAAATTCAAATCAGCTACATCTAATTTTAAAGGCTCCTTATAACTTAAATCAGCTACGTCTAATTTTAAAGGCTCCTTATAACTTATAAGGAACTTTGGGGGCCCTAGGACGAGCAAGGCTTTGGGGCCCCTAAAAATTCAAATCAACCTAGGACGAGTAAGGCTTTGGGGCCCCTAAAAATTCAAATCAGCTACGTCTAATTTTAAAGAGCTTTGGGGCCCCTAAAAATTCAAATCAGCTATGTCTAATTTTAAAGGTTCGAGCCGGATTTGCATTTTTAGGGGCCCTAGAACGAGCAAGGCTTTGGGGTAGCTGGATTTGCATTTTTGGGGGCCCTAGGACAAGCAAGCCTTTGGGGTAAAAATTCAAATCAGCTACATCTAATTTTAAAGGCTCCTTATAACTTAAATCAGCTACGTCTAATTTTAAAGGCTCCTTATAACTTATAAGGAACTCAGCTACGTCTAATTTTAAAGGCTCCTTATAACTTATAAGGAACCTTTTTTATCTAGCACTTTAATGGAACCCATTTTTTTTTATTAAAAGTTTATAAAAGTTGAAAACTGATTGATAGTTTTGGGGTTCCTAGAATCGCGCGGCCTAGTTGGCATATTGGTAAATCCGGCCCTGATAATAGATAACAATATCTAATATCGACAATAAAAATTTTTATTCAACTCTATATTTAATTTCTGAAAATTAATTAGTATTTCTAATTCGTGAATATCATTTAAAACTTATTCCACTCTTGGTTTAAACTCAAATATTCAGTTAATATGAGTTTGAGTAAAGATTCTGTTTCTAAAACTTATGAACAACATTAAAGACATCTTTTTTTTAGATATTAAATTAATTAGTAAATCCGAAAATACTTGAAATTAGATCTTTCTTTATAATACTGTATATTATTTATTCAATATTTATCAAAATAAATATAAAATGGAAACTAAACAAATAACATCTAGAAGAAAATTATGATCAGATATATACAAATAATTATTTTTGTAATTTATTTATTAGTATGTTTCCTAAATTAAATAAATGAAGCTATCTATTGTATATCTTGATGCACAATTTACAGAAGTTTAAAAAATATATAAAAGTTTCATAAAATATTTATCCCTTTACTTAAAGATTAATAGATTTACTTAGAAAGTTTCTATTATGATCGACTTCCTGTTTAAAAAAAAAATGTCCTTTAGAAAAGAATAAAGTAATGAAAGTTAAAGATATCGTTATACTTAAGAAACAAGAGTATAACGGTTAAAGAAGTGTTGTAATAAGCCTCGTGCTATATTTTGACCACAAGAATCATTCACAGAAGTCGAGTACGTTCCGGAAATTTTCTAATTTGTTATTAAAGAGAATCATTAAAAATAGTGAATCATTCAAAACATTTTCCAAAAATACCGAAACGATTACTTTCTTAAAATATCTTTTACATAATAGTAATATTTCTTATTGTTTCGATGTTGAGTTATACTTTAGTGACGTAAACAAAATGCCCAAGAGTCTTTTCGGTCGCAGGATTTTAACGTCATCGAGTTGTTTAGCAAGTAATATTGACGTCATGCACCTGGGAAAAACAAGGTGACCGAAGGAATGTTTTTTGGGCTACTTCTTACCCAGCAAATTTCTGGAAAAGTTTATTTTTATAGGCCATAGACCTTCAGGGTTATAAAATAATTGATTAAATAAACTTTTACTTTTTTTATCTAATTAATTTGGGTCAGTGTAAGTATGGAAGTACCGTTGATAGTAATATATTTGCATAAAATAATTCAGAGAATAAAATTTTGATGCAATGAAAATAAAAGCAATTTTTTCAAATATAAAAATAAATATTGCAGATATATAAGTAAATTTATTTTAAAAAATTCATTTTGTTCAATATAAACAAACTAAATATTAAAACTTGAATTTTTCATAAGACATTTCCTAATTAATATAATAATATTTTTCTTATGTAAATTGTCATGTTTTCTTTTGTATACATCATTAATTTTTAGTGATTATGTAATAATATAATTACTAATCACTACTTTTATAATAATAGATACCATGCAACTTTTGTTTTGTACAAAATTTCCTTTTTATAATAACAATAGAATTTTGCAAAAAGACATATCCTTTGTATTGTTTACTAAATATATCTTCACTTCTTACACTTTAATTCAAAAATAAAAACTAATAACTGTATTCAAAATCATTCAAATGATAAAATTATTCGTTTAAACATTACGATGAAGCATTTTTGCATGAAAGCAATCCAATTTTTGTCACGTTTTCGACAAAAAAATTATTAATATTTATAAATAAAAATAACTGATACGAAGAATGAATTTAGTAATATTCATTTTTTTTTTTAATTTTAAAAATACGAATTGACATAAATTTGATCAGAATTTACGAAATACAGTTTTTCTTCTTTTTTTTTTTTTATTAAAATGAAATGCAGGTGACGTGTAAATAACCCCATTATGATTAAGTTATTCAAATAATTGTTAGAACTACAGTTATAAACAAACATATTTATAATTTTACACATAAATTTTCATTTTTTTTATTAAGTAAAAATACAATAATATATTATGGTAATAGTGTTAGACTCATTTTAAGACAAGGAAAACCACTTTCAAAGGTATCGCGTGACGCAATTGGAAAGAACCAATGAGTTGTATTTTGCACTGACGTTATTTGACAATTAACCAATCGATTCTAAATAAAAGTTTTTCCACCAATAAAACGTATATATCTGCATATGGCGTTTTAAATAAATTTTATAGAACGTTTCTCTCAAGTTCAGTTTTTAAATAAAAATAAGTACTTTACTTACTGATTTGTTATTGCATTTGTATGTGTATATCCATCTCTCTGACTTTGAAGTGGAAACTTTATTAGAGCTTATGATTTGCTTGAAATTGGTTCATATAGGAAGATTTTGAAAGAAGAAATATATTAAAGGTAAATTTATATACTAAACTAGTACAATACATGATATGTATATATTTTTTTATTACTGAAAAATATTTTGAAGTGTTCTTTCGTATTATTATGAATTAATTGAAAGAAAAAAAAAAAAACTATAAAGTTGTTTTATATTTTAAAATTTAGTTATTTTTATTCAGTGAGACACTAAATTGATAAAATATAATTTTAAAATAGCTTCTATCCCATTTTTTTATTTACTGAAAAGTTTAATCTATATAGATTTTAGAGTTTCACGTTTGATTAAAGAGTAGTGTGAGGGTAAATGTAGGGATGTTTTTCTTCACAATCACCTTCAGTTCTCTGACCTCACTCAACTAGCTCTTTCAGTGTTAAAGAGTCTGAATATCATTATTAATACATAATTTTTTTTTGTTTTTAATTCAATTTCGACTATAAACGTAATTTTTTATATACAAAAATATCCATAAATTATGTCTTTATTAGAATTCATAAATATTCTATAATATTTTTCAATATAAACTCTACTTTTATTAACTAATATGATTTATTTTTTATCAATTTTTGTTTTATTCCGTTTTAATAATATTAGAACAGAATATTATTATTGTTTTATTTTATTTGTTTTATTCCGTTTTAATAATATTAGAACAGAATATTATTATTGTTTTATTTTAAATGACTATTTTTAAATTGAAAATTAATTTTTAAATTTTATTTTTATTATTATGTAATCTATTACTATAAAGTGCTGTATATAAATTTATTAAAATGCGGTTTCTAATCGATGTATCAATGGTAATGTTTCTACTGTATATTCCGTTACTATAAATGTTAGTAAGCGCTGCGTCGACTATTTATTTTAAAACAAATTTGCTACTCCGTTTATTAAATTTCTTAAGCCATATTTATGCAAATTTTAATTCAAATTACGATAATTATATGATTAAAATTAAAAACTTAGAATATCAATTATACATTTAAAGAATTAAACATATGAAATTCCATATAAAAGTGTGCATCTTTTATTGAATGATTGCTGCTTGTTAATTTTTTGCAATATTTTTTTCCTCTGCTTATTGAATATTTACACACTAATGATACAACTCAACATAACATAACCTCAACATTTTTCCAATTGTGTAAACTTGACAAAGATAAAAGGAACATCTAACAAAAAGAAAATTAAAAATTTATTTATAGCTAATATCAAATATGGCTCCCTCTAACGAAGGACACACGAAATTAAATTTTGGTAAAATTTTCCTGGATTGTCATTTAACGTTGTTTTTGCAGTCTTTAATGTCAAGGACGGATATTAATTTTCAAATGTCAATTTCTTTGAAAAAAATTTAAATAAATTTTTTTTTGTTCAAATCAATATGCGATCAATAAATATTTAATAATTTTTTACGTTATATCAGAATAATTATACTATTGATTTATTTCGTATAGGCAGATTTCTTGCCTTTCTTGCAACACTATAATTTTTTTTAGAGACAATTGATAGATTTCAAATTTATTTTAAGAATGTTATCAAAAATATATGATAGAAATTTTGTGGAAAATACTGAAAAGTTCAATAATTTACATAATATTGCTTGGGATATTGATTTACGTATAAATATATTTCGTATATAGTCTATTGTATTCATCAGACTCTTAGGGATGAGAATGCAAAGCATACGTTAAATCATATTTAATGCAAATGTTGTATTCATCAGACTCTTAGGGATGAGAATGCAAAGCATACGTTAAATCATATTTAATGTAAATTTAATTAAATATTTGTTTAGTATGACTCATAATATTTAATATAATAAAATTATTTAAACTTTTACTTTCAGAACTATGGGATGTGATGTAGTACACGATTTGCTTGGAGATCTTTCTGGTAAAATCGGTAGATTAATTTCTCGACATCCCATCTTCTTCGTTCTTGTTCCTCTGATAGTAGCTTGTGCTTTATCGACTGGACTTTATAAAATTAAATTATCGACGGATTATGAAAAACTCTACATTCCAAGAAATGCACGAAGTCTTCACGAAAGAAAAATGGTAGAAAATTTGTTTCCCATGAATCTATCAACAGAATTTGATATGATGAGAATGTCCAAATTAGGCAGATTAGGAATGGTTTTATTTATTCCTCGCGATAATGACACTGTTTTAAGGAAGCCCATATTGAAAACAGTCAAGCAAGTCGACAATTTGATAAATAATATCACGATAGAGCATCAGGGAAGAAATTCGAATTATAAGCAATTGTGTGCTAAAAGTTCGAAATCGTGCTATCAAAATGGAATAATTTATATGATTAGCAATAAAGATTACAACATTAAAAAAATACAATACCCTCTTCAGTTAGACTCTTTGACCTTTTATTACTTAGCTGTTCCAACAAATTTAGGTGGAGTTGAGGTAGATGAAAACAATATTGTTACTTATGCTAAAGTAATTCGTTTGATGTATTTTCTTGACGATAGTACAGACGTCAAACGTGAAATAGCTAAAATATGGGAAAACAAATTTTTGAAGATTGTGAATTCGCTCAGATATGACGATTTAGAAGTGATCGCATTCTCAATTCTCTCCGTAGAAACTGAAGTTCATAGAATTGCAGAAAATGGCATGCCTTACGCTTGCATCGCAGTACCTCTTATGGTGATTGTATCTGTAATTACTTGTATGATGTTTGACTGGGTAAGAAGTAAACCTTGGCTTGGCATCTCTGGCTTTTTAGCATCAAGCATGGGAGTCGGCAGTACTTTTGGAATGTTTGCTTATTTAAATGTAGATTTCATTGATATTAACACTGCAATCGCCCTCATTATTTTTGGTAAGTATCTCCTTTATTAATGAAAATATTTTAATATTGATTCAGATACAGATGATAAATATACTAATTTGATAATAGGAGGGATAAATTACCTGAAAACAACATCGGAAGTCAGTATTAAGTCTATGGCATCCTATAGTAATCTTATTACTCTATAGGATTATTATACCCTCCCATAGACTCAACACTGACTTCCGATGCTGTCGTTCAGGTATAGTTCATTTTAAAAAATATAATAATTGATAAATATCTTAGAATTTGAAAAAATTTGATTATTATTTTAAAATATGTTTTCCGTAATAAATATTTATTATTAAACGAAATTTTAATTTTTACTTTTATTTTGTGAGAATACACTGTAAATATTTATTCATATAGTGAAATGCAGCAAGGAAATCAAAATATTTCTAAGTAAAAATTTATTATTTTACAATGAATAATAAATTTATATTGTAAATAATTCAGCTTTATTAGATCTATAAATATAAATGATAAATAATGTAATTATGTCAAAACACAAGTCTTTTAAAGATTCATGTTTAACATAGATGTTAAATATGAATTTAATTACCTTGAAAAGATTGACTGCGATAACATCAACATTATTAGTTACAATTACGATTTAAAAAAAAAAAAAACAAAAATGTTTCAAGGAAAATATAATTTATATCAGGAGGAAAATCACAGAATATCGCTGATTTTAACAACAGCAATTATTCTCATATTAAAATAAATTTGAATTTCAACTGTTCCAAAATATATTAAAAATGTTTATGTAATATAATAGACTTTAATGCAAAGAAATTCTCAAATGAAAATCCCATATTTTGTTATATAGTTTTTCTCTCCATAATAAAGTTTTAGATTCTAAAATTTTTCTTATATTTTCACATTATACTATATTATTGAATAAATGGAAATCTATAGAAAAATTTTTAAATATGAAAAAATAATAATGAAATATAGATCTAAAAATCTTAACATTTATTTTATATAAACATTAATTAAAAATTTAAACAAAATAATAAGTTAGTAAATACTGTACAGTGTATTCGATATTCATATATGATAATCTGCCTAATTATATAATCATATAATCTATGTTATCAGCTTATTTATAATAAAATACTGTAAGCTATTATAAATATTATTATGGACCAGTGATTCCTAAAGTTTTAAAGTCCATGGCGAGACTACATCAAAATCCAAAATTCTGTATGATATCCTACCATAAAAAATAAAGTTGTAATATAATTATAATGCAGTATTTACGTATTTTTCATAAGAGGAATGAAAACACTCCTATATTATATCTACATCCATTTTATTATTCATCCAATTTTATCTTTTTTTTATGTCGATAAGTTCGTACATTCCATATATCATTACGATATACAGTTTAGACAACATTGCTGTAGACCAGGGGTTCTTATCTATAACTTTTTGATGACTTCAGACCCCCAATGGATTGTCCATTTCCCAAACTGGACAATCATACATTAAATAAAATAAATGCCGGTACCCAGAAATCGAGTCCCACACCTCCAGCATTTGGTTCCCATACCCCAAGGGGTATGGATACCCCCGTTAAGAATCTTTGCTATTGATCATGATTCCCAAAGTGGGCTTTTTAAGAAATTTTCATGGATATTGTTTTTTTTTTACTTGTCATAATTCATATCTTCTGTTGTGTAGGATGCATGCTATTTTTCCTTACTGGCAAAGTGTACGCAATTATAAAAATACTGATGGCTACATGCCATAGCCTATATTTTATATAGAATATAATAACAAAATTTTTAATTCTTAAATATTATATATCATTAAGCAAATTCAACTGAATATAAAATCAACAGTTTCCTATTGTTTTAAACAAATTTTATTACTCAAACTTTTTGAATAATTACTACTGATTTGCAATAGTTATCGATAGTCCAGCCTGTTGATCCTCATCCTTCACCTGACGGCTGACACCACCAAGGGTGTGGATAGAATGGTCCGTGGTGGGAATGGAAATGTCTTGTTACTTAATAACTACCGGTGGAAAGCGGCGTTAAACCATACAGGAAAAATAGCTATTGATAACAGTTTTTCAAGGTTCTTTCCGGGAAAAATTTTTTATAACTTATATTAATTGATTTAAATTTAAAATATGCTATAATTATACGAATCAAAACTTATACAATAGCTTAGGAATTCTCACTTTTTAATTATTCATTATTTATTGGCATTATTTTCTCCATTAAATAATAAAATATGTTCTATTATATAGTCCTCTCACTAAACTAACTTTTTTAATAAACTATTTACTATATAAATATATATTCACAACTTCCTACATTAAAAATATCTACTGAAAACATTTTAAAAACTAGATTTAAAGGAAAATAATTTAATCCATTTCTCAAACGAAGAGGAATTAGCAATACAAATATCTATAATAATAATATTTTTAAAATCAGTGAATATTATTTATCGTTATCCTAAACAGGAAATTGATAATTTTTTTTTTTAATACTGAATAATTTAATCCATTAAAAATTCATAAATAGCATTATTTAAAAAATATTTTTTGTAACTTTAAATTACTTTAAGGCAGTGGTTTCCAAACTTTCTGCGTCTGCACCGCCCTTTTTTCATAAAAAATTGTTATGAAAATGAGGAAGCGTACCAGTCTAATTTTATAAATATTTTCTACTTACAATTTAATATTACAAAATATATACCGTATGCTTGTATAAATAAAGTTCCTATACATAAAAATATATATTTTATTATGGTGTAATAATTTTTAATATAGTTAAACAGACCTTACAAAAAAACGAAAATAGAATTATTTAATACCACATAATATTTAATGCGATGGTTGGGCTTGTTTTTCAGTAAAAATTCTCTCAAATAGGGATGTCATAGAAGATATTGCTACTCGTAATTCTTTTTCATCACTAAACAAGATCGATATTTTGTCTTTAAAATATAGCAGAAAGTTTCTGGATACAAGAATATATGTACTGTATTTATAACCCTTTTGCCAAGTCATTTTTTCGACATCAATTTGAATTCGTTTTTTGCTTGTTTGCCTTAAAAATGATGTTTTTGTTAATTCTTACGTGCCCCCTAGTGGGGTGCGCCCACAGTTTGGAAAACACTGCTTTAAGGAAATTAGAAAATCTATATTAATAAGTTATTAATTATAAATATTTAATTAAAAAATAGCTTTCAAATTCAAAAATTAAGGATTAAAAATATTTTTTTCAGTTCTAGGAATGCACAACTCTTTCATATTTTTAGCCGAATGGAGAAGTACTGGAAGCAGTCACAGCGTGGAGAAAAGAATGGGTGATACGTATGCCCAAGCAGTTCCAATGATCTCAGTTTCATGCTTGACTTTGGGAATTATCTTTTTATTATCATGTGCTTTGCCCTATTATGTTATTCAAGTATTTTCTTTCTACACCGTTGTGGCCATAGCATTTACATATATCTATGGAATAACATTTTTCGGTGGCTGCATGGCACTCAGTGGACATCGTGAAGAGACCAAACTTCATCCTATTACATGTTTACCGGTGAAACCTCTCTGTCTATCTGGTAAGTAGAATTAATTATTTAATAATCACGAATAACTTCTTCAAAATGGTGGAGGATTTAATTTTCAAGTATTGGTTGATGGATTAATCCTTTCTCAATCTATCCTGGGTAATTATTCTATTAAACTTCTCATTTAATTTCTTCATTATCCATTGCTTTTATTGTTGGAATTATTAACATTTTTAAAACATTTTCAACCTTGAGCATTCGATAATTAATCGTTGTAATTATAAATTTAACACGTGTGAAATTTTTTAAAAATCTAATTATTAAATTATTTTATAGAAAAACGAAATATTTTATTCCGTTGGTTCTGCACTGGTGGGAATGCTTCTTCAGACTATGAAGCAAATCCGAAAGAGCCGAAAAATTATTCTATGTTATTCTTTCAAGAAAAATTAGGACGTTTCTTGAAGTATAAAATGACAAAAATACTTATTGCAACTGCATTCGCTGTATATCTTATAATTGCTGGATGGTTAATCACTCATATTAAAGGAGGTTTGGATTACAGCAGCATTTTTCCTTGTAACACTTACGCTTCTAGATTTGTAAAACTGTTCTACAGATACTTTACTGATTATTCTCAAAGACTACAAGTAATCATCAATACCCAGATGGACTATTCTGATCCAGAAATACAATCCAAATATAATGAACTAATTAAAAGGTAAATTTTATTTGCAATTTTTAAATAATATATTTAACGTAATATAAGCAAAAATTAAATAATTCAAAATTAATTTTAGGTTCGAAAGCAATGCTTATTCTGGAGAAGAAAAATTAACTGAATCGTGGCTTAAATATTTCTACAAATTCGCAAACAGTTTAACAGGTTATTTACTTTATGGACTTGACCTTAGGAAAAAAGTCGACTTCTTAAATGGTGTGAAGAATTATTTTCTCAAATGGGAATCTGCGATTGGATTTAATTATGATGTTCATTTTAATTCCAATGCCTCTGATATTATGTACAGCCGATTTTCAATTCAAGTGGTAAATACACATGACAATTATAACGAAATGCAAATGATGCAGAAATTTCGGGATTTAGCAGACACTTCAGATATTCCTGTGATGGTTCACAGTATGTGGTTTACCATTTATGATATCTTCTTAGGAGTAAAGTATACATTTTTCCAATTTTTCGGTATCACATTGCTGGCAATGGTTGTTACATTCTTCTTGTTTGTGCCCAATTTGGCCTGCACTCTTTGTGTTCTCTTAAGTTTCGCTTCTATTCAAATGGGTGTTGTAGCATATGCATCTTTATGGAATGTCAAATTTAATGTCATATCGGTATTTAGCCAAATCGGCTGTAGTATAGTACCGATTTTATTCTGTTTACAAATACCTTATGTATATCATAAAATAGAAGGTAAAAGAAAGATTAAAAAGACTTTGTATTACGCGGGTATGCCAATTTTCCAATCTTCGATATCAACATTAATAGGAATATTCATTATTTCCTTTGTTCCTATACCGATTTTTCCTATTTTTTTCAAAGTTTCTTTTCTAGTAATATTACTAACTATACTTCACGCATATTTTGTAATTCCAACATTGTTACTATTTTATGAAGATCTTTTCCCGCAGAAGAAAATTAAGAAATCATTCCATAAAACAAGCATAAGATCTAGTTTTAGACAAGCTAGCATCACATCTACATTGAAGTCCAGCATAAAATCGAAAAGAGAACCGGAGGAAGACATGACACCTATGTCTGGATTTCACGATGAAGAAGAGGAAAGTGATGAATCTGGTTTCGAACATTCTTCTAACGAACTTAGCAATGAGATGTTTGAATTTCATGACAGAGATAATAACTGTAGTGATGAAAATGTTTGATTGTATATATCTAAAATACTCAAGTAGTTCATCAGTGTGTCTTTCTCACCGATGCCAAAATAAAGTTGTTATAATTTATGTGATAAGAGAAAGCATACAATGACTGTGATGACTCTTACAATTATTATTCATTCAAATCATATTTGTATATACATTCATAATCATTTTATATAAATCAAATTGTATTGTATAATTATCTGTAATGTCAACGCTTAATATAACTTATATGTTTTTTGTTCAAACTATATTTAATTTAAAACAGTATTTTTATTAAGAAATATGTTGATTTTAAAAATAAAATATTTCATACGAATTTATGTAGTGTTTATTTAAAAATTAAGTACCTAATCAGTTAACAAAACACTTAAATATATCTTAAATACCATAATTTAATATTGTAAAGTTATATACTGTATAACAGGGATTCACAAACCGCGGCCCGCCGTACCATGTGTTATTTTAACAAGTCACACAATCAACGAAATATTATTCTTAGTTTTGAACAATGCATTTTCAAATAATATTTTTCTGATGTGAAATCATGTTTACAGTGGCTCGATAATATAATGTTTAAACAATAAGGAAAAAATAATAATCATATTTGTAATAATAAACATTTCTTAAATTTCTACTGTATTTATGTATGTGAAATAGGTGATTTAAAAAAATTGTACACGTGCACATGTTATGTTTTTAAACAATAAGGAAAAAATAATAATCATATTTGTAATAATAAACATTTTTTAAATTTCTACTGTATTTATGTATGTGAAATAGGTGATTTAAAAGAATTGTACGCGTGCACATCATAACATTGCCGCTTAACTAATGAAAATTTAGAACCAATTTTGTGCTTGTCTACTACAAATGTCGAACGTAACATGAAAAAAATTGTTAAATCAATGCAATACCACGCTTCCTATTAAAAATTCTTTGTTTAACTTTCATTACGTTTCTTTCTTACATGTAATAAATAAACATGATATGATATATAACTTTCGTGGTCTTTTTGGTGGCCCTCCTAGAAGTTCCGGTGAATTAATGCAGCCCTTGGTCTTAACAAGTCTGTGCATCTCTGCTGTATAACATCACATTTGTATGAAATATGATATCATAAATTTCCTAAATACTTCATTTTTTGAAGAGATTTAATTAAAACTCAATGTATTACATTTGTTGCTTCAATCTTCAAATTCTTAAAATTTTTTTTTTTGTTAATTTAGCGCTTTAAAGTTTAAAATACTATACAGTAATACACCGACTTACATAAATTCGGAGATAAATAATTTCTCATCCTGTCCCTCGTCCACTTGTTTGTTTCACAATTATATAGTGCATATATGTGTATTTACATATTTTATTTGATGATTTGTTGATTAAGAGTCTTTAATTACAACTATATATTATAAACTGTTATAATTTGTTGTTTTCTTGGTAATAAAGAGCCAGTTAAGAACCTAATATATTTAAACCTGAAATTAGATTTGGAAATGTATCCCAAACATCCCCAAATCTAATTTCCAAAATTACGTAGGTACCCGACCTACGTAATTTTCGATTTAGGTTATGCTTTCCGGTCCCATCTATTACGTAATTCGGGGTATTACTCTATTTTAAGCGTTTAAAAATTAATCGAATACGCTTCGAACGATATTAGAGAAACTATAATATAGTGATTTATGCCTATCCATAATGAATTAATCTATGAAAGTTTATTAATAAAATAATATACGAGCTTTAATCACTTCCCTTAGTAGAAAATTCTATTTTTACTAAAGAGAAGAAATTATTTCTTAATGAGATTAAATAAACTGATTATTAATTAACATTCTATATTTATTATTTCAAATAAGATCTATTGTAACAATTTGAGTAAGTCTGTTATTATTTCATTGTTTTTTAAGAAAATTCGATTCTAATTGATTTTTAATTTCAAGCTAGTATAAATAAAACGGTAGTTTATTTCATAGTTATATTTTTTATATTTGATATACAATATATTCATTAACATCTTTTGTAACTGAGAATATTAAATATAAGAGTTTTATTTATAAAAGGAAAAAGTTCAGTTTAACTCCGGAATTAGCTAATACTGTATAATAATTATTATTACACACAAATTTCCATTATATTCTATAGTTTATCTCGCTTAATTTCAGACTGATAATTTGTTTCTTAGGCTATATCCAGAGTTCTTGTATTGTTAAATATATCAGTTTATTTTTTATTGTATTGATTAAGTTTATTAATGAAATATATCAATAAAACTTGTAACACTGTTGTTTAATTACTTTTTAATATCACTTCAAAATATTTATTAATTTTCATCAAATACAGTACTCATTATTTTATTACAAATTTATTACTTGTATTAAATTATTTAATATTTTTATGTTGGCTACTGTTCAATAAACAATACTATTATATTTTTAAAAATATAAAAGTTTTAATTTAAAAAAATCCATCTTCAGATCATGCTTGTAAATATCACGTTTCTTAAAGACATTATTGTAAATACTTTTTTTAGAATATTAATTAAATAATAATATAGCATGGTCGTGTTCTTAGATTTTATGTGTAATTATATTTTATTACGCTTTATAGTCGTAATCAAGACTGATATTCTAAATATTTAACAACCGGTACGATGATATATATATAAATAGAAAATTAAAACGTGGTAAAGCACTCATTTACTACCTGATAGCTCCAGTTTTTCAGGAAAAGTCTGGGTTCAGCCCGTTGAACACCATCCTTCAACCTTCCGGTTAACCCCACCATGACTGTTGGCTAGCTTGTAGTGGGATGTAAAAGTAGCCAGCGCCAAATAAATCCATGAGCGATACGGTTACTTAACTAACTTAACCTAAAATTTAAAAAATATGTGTGTCAGCAAAGCATGCAAATGCAAGAAATTTAATAAATTAAAGTATATATACAGTATTGTATAATATAAATCTACTTACTAGTTGACATAAATTGAAGTATAAATCGTTATTACAACTATTATTATACTCCTTTAACAACCGGCAAGGATGTATTTAAATGATTTTACAACAGATACAAGTGATACGATCAACTGGTGCTTACAGATTGAATATCAGCGCGGGTGAAAACATAAACTGTATTTGCAGTAATCTAATATTCAGAACAATTTATAAAATTTATTATAGTGAATTATTTTCGGCAATTTTTAATGGTTTTTAATTGTATCTTAATTAATAAGAGAACTTATACAAAAATTCAATATATAGTATACAGTAATGTATGCAATTTTTTTTCCAACTAATAGGATGTTGACGATAACAAAAATTCTGTCAGAAGTTATGAAGCTTGCATTTTCATATGACATAAAAGTTTTATTAAAAATTAACTCCAACTATAAGAGACGATTCAATTTCAAACATTCAATCAAGTAACAATGATATGACAAAGGCAAATAAGATTTGAAAAATGGCAGTTATGCCAACCATGCTTCTTAGTTACATTAAGACAGACAACAATATAAATCGAATAATAACAAAATTATATAAAACATGTTCTATTTTTATTCAGTTGCCCATCATTTAATTTAAATAATGCAACAGAAATCATTTGTTGATTGATACCAACTGTGCTTACAATTAGATTATTCTAATACAATAATACTGTAAACAAAATATACAATAAGTTAAAAAATAAAATTCTTATTTTCTTTCGAGGTGATATAATAAATTTCTCCTTTATTATTAGCCTGAAATTTCTTTCTTTGATCATTTTTTAATATTTTTCAATAGATGGAAAACATACAAGAAGATAAGCCAATTTTTTATTTATTTGAAAATAGTTCAATAAAGAGACATGATTATAATATTCTAAAATTAAATTTGAGATAACATAACCAATCAGAAAAATTAGACATTAATATTTCTGAATAAATATAACTTGTAATTTTTAACAGGAATATAATTAATTTAAAATATAATTTAGAAATTGATAAATTATTTAAGTAAATATTAGACAATATATTACAGATTTTACAATCATATTTAAGAATATATTAATTATAAAATTACTAAATGTATCGACGGTTTAGAAATTTTAATACAATATTGTATTCTTTTCAATAGAGAATGTATAGCATAATATGATAATTCAACTTTCACAATTTCTTTAAAAAAATTGGTTTTATTATTAAAAAGTTGTACAGAAAAATGTATAGTAATATGGGAAAACTTTTATCAGATTTATAAAACTACTAGAATCGTGATTATTGCAAAAATTTTTATATGTCAGATTTTAAGTATTGCAATGAAGAAAAAAATCACGTAATAATAATAATAATACAGTATAATGAATCAAAACCATCATTTTTAATTGTATCTTAATTAATAAGAGAACTTATACAAAAATTCAATATATAGTATACAATTTTTTTCCAACTAATAGGATGTTGACGATAACAAAAATTCTGTGAGAAGTTATGAAGCTTGCATTTTCATATAACATAAAAGTTTTATTAAAAATTAACTCCAACTATAAGAGACGATTCA
>AYEL01050813.1:0-36569 GCA_000484575.1 Olivierus martensii | reverse complement strand
GTATTTTTCATGGCAACATTAACCGTGATAATCGAGGTATTCCTGTATTACCAAATTAACATGGCTCGATTATTGCGGTATTTTTCGTGGCAACAATAACCGCGATAATCGAGGTATTCCTGTTTATCACATTTCGTTAAATTTTACAATTTTGTTAATTGAAAAGGTTAATTCATAGAATTTCCAATTTTAATACCATGATCATATCGGGTAAATAAAAAGAAATTCAGAAAAATAAAATGAATATTTGCACTATATGACATTCGAAACAGAGGAGTCCTTTCATATTATTGTTTCCTCTTAAATTGTTTTCCATTTAATTTTGTAAATCAAACGTAACAGTATACTTTGTCGAAATACGATAGAACTATATACAGTGGAACCTCTTTTAACGTTGGGGAAGGTTCCTGTAAACCGCGACGTTAAATGAAACAATTTTAACTGAAAAAAGAAAATTTTCTGGCATTAAAATTTAGAATACAATGAAATTGGTAAAATTCATATATAATAATTTCATCTGATATGTTCTAAGTGTATCTTAAAAATTTCATAGCAGTATATTAATTTTTTTGGCCCTCTTTTAGTATTGCAACATCATCTAGGCAATAAATCAAGTGAATAAGTCACATGATTTATTCATGTGGTTACTCCTAACTTCATATCTCAAAAAGAAAATTATCTGTAAATAATCATAAAATCATACTTAAAGCAGATATATAAAAGCTAAAAATAATACATAAATCAATAATTGTACAAAAAAATTATAAAAAAATTATTGCAAGTTTAAATAATTTTATTGTTCTAAATGCTACTACATTGTGGCATGGCAGATTTATGATGACGTTTATGTAAACTAAGCCAAAAAAAAATTCTAGTTTCTAACCCCTGAAGCAATTCACCAGAATAGATTATTGTGGTATTTTTTGTGGCAACAATAACCGCGATAATCGAGGTATTCCTGTATATATTATGATAAATATTTTGAGTTGAATGATATTTTATAGATTAGCTGCCATTTGTATTTTTCTTTTTATTTATTCATGCAACTGCTGAACTGATGTAAAACTAACTGAAGTTAAAGTGTCCATTTTAAAAATCAATATTTCTTATTTATGATTATGATATGAAAATGGTTTTATCATCATAACATTTTTATTTAATTTTTGCTAATTATTGCAAAATTATCAAATATTTTTAAATAAATATAGATTTGACATGAAAATCTATATTTTGATCATCAGTGAATTCTGATCTGATTTAATTCTAAGAGCTCCTTAAATATTATTTATTAAGGGTATTTGATGGTTAATTATAAATACTAAGTTTGCATAAATAGTATGTTTTCTAACATATTATTACATACATAATAATAATTATTTAATACTTTTAAACATGAAGGGGAAAAATAGTAAATTTGCTGATTATTAAATCAACTCTGATTAAAACATAATAATTATAACAAAAATTATAGCAATAACATATTATTTCATTTAGTTCAGTTTTAAAGACTAAATTAAATACTAACTATTTCTATGTAAAAGATTTCCAATTTATCAAAGACATACAGCCCTTCATATAATACCAGCTAAATGCAAATGATGATAATACACATAAATACTGACTGTTGTTTATTTTAAATATTTTTTAAAAAATTAAATACAAAATACAAATTAATAATAGAATTTCACAAATTATAAGCAACTGTTGGTTTTTAAAAAAATAAATTTATTTTAAATAATTGAAGAAATAAATAGCTTTAGATAATAAAAAAAATAATTTCCAAAAGCTATGTAAATTTAATAAAAACAATAGTAAGTATTTGATAAGATAATTCAATAAGAAGTTGAAGAATTCCCTCTAAGAAGAAAACCATTAATAAGAATTATTTTAATGATGTGACAAATAATATAGCCAATGCTGTCACTTGCTCTGAATTTTATATAATAAGCAAAAGAAAAATCAGATGTTTCTAGCATGAAGTTTCAATTTAAATATATTTATCTGCAAACATGTCTATTTTTATATAATAATAGTTAAGCAAAGATTTCTAATCTTGCATCATCATCTATTGAAAAATTAGATTAATTAAATATTTAAAAATTATTACAATATTTTTATGATTGTGTAATTGCAGGTATTATTTAATATTAAAAGATTTTCATTTAAAAACAAAATTCATAACAGTTCCAGAAATATTTTAAAATACATTGATTAATAATTAATGTATTTTGATATTTCTTAAAGTGTAAATATTTATTACACAAGACACAAGGAGTAACAAAACAATTATAATATAATAAATAAGATTTTAATGTAAAATTAACTGAAGATATTATAAAAACAACTACACTTATTAGTGACCACCCTTTGGGACCGACTTGATTGGTCACTTTTCACAGGTGGTCACTATACAGGACAGTGACTCTCCCTTCCCCCAAAAGAAAAGAACAGATTAATCTAAACTGCAAATTTATATTAATTAAAATCAACTTGTAGTCAAGCAATAATGATGACATATAGCACTTATCACCTTAAATGATGAAAAAAGTCATTTATAACAAGCATATACTGTATTACAATTAATACTAATCTGTATATATGCATTTAACATAGTCAAATTAAAATATTGTATAAAGATACATATACAGTAGTATTATAATATTTAATTTTTAATATACTGATTTAACAAACTATCATAAAAGAAAAATTCTAATGAAACTAATCCTTAGAATTTTATCTAATGGAAAAAATTCTAAGGAAAATACAGTAAGTCTGCCATGAAATTAATCTTCTTGGTCACGTTAGCAGGTTAAAATTTCTTAAAACTACCTAAGTGAGTGGTCAATATACACATTAGGTAGATGGTCACTATATGGAATAAAAATAGCATTACATCCTAAGGGAAACAAACCAATTTTTGAAATTTGGTCCCTTTAGCCAGGTGGTCATTTTAACAGGTTCACTGTATATAAAGAAATTTGAAGATGATAAGAATTTCATTAATTTATGTCACTAATAATTTTATTAGTAAATATGGATAGTATTTCTTCTGTCTCCTATCATTTTTGACATGTAAATATATTAAACAAATATATATTAATATAAAACTATAGTTTTTATCCTCTTTTATTCACTTATATAAATTTAAAATAAATGCTTGTATTTCTCTTAAAAATGTCAAAAAAATTAATTTGTACCATAAAATATTTTCAGTTTTAGTACTGACAGCATTTTGTATTTATTTTATTGTTCTTCTCTCATTTTTTTGTTATATGTCAATTACTTGATATTGCATATTATCTTTTATATTGAAATGATTATTTTGTCTTCAAATTACATTGAACTTGATCCATTATTTAATTATGAACTGTTTATGGATAAAAGTTTAACTGTTATCTTAACAATTCTGCAAATAAGAACAGAACTATTTGAAATATGCTTAATTGTCATATCAATTAAAACTTACAGTTATGCAAAGTCTAAAACTTATTGAAATTTTTTATCATCTTAATGTAAATATAAAATGTATAAAATACAAATTACAAAACCAGAATTGTTCTTTGAAAAATACAAAGCTGATTATTGGAATAAAGTAAGTTTATTTTTTGAGTTCAAATACAAAAATGAATGTTAAAAAAAATAATAAGCTCTTGTAAATTAATTCAAAAATTTATCAAAAATATAATAGTTTATCTTACCTATCTGATAACTGACCAAATACCAACATGGAAGTCATATATCCAGCCATGTAAACAGACTGACTTACAGATATTAGCCATTCATTTTCACAAACTAAATCCCACTATAGAAAATATCAAAACATTAAAGTATTAAAAATGCAGTAAAAAGTATAGTATTAAAAAACATAACTTACTTCTTCAATAATTGTAGAATGATAAAAACTATGGTCATAATCCATTTCTTTGCATGGTATTTCAGTAATATTATCTGGTCCTTTTAAACTACATTGTTGAAATTCTTCAACTGAGTCATGGATAGGTGTTGTCCAGTTGATATCTTCAGTGCCATTTGGATAATTTTTACACCAGTAATTGATTTTTGGAGCAAAGAAAGCTACAACCAGATTGTTCCAGGCAGAAAAAATACTTATAACAGAACTGATGAGGAATGTTATGTTTTGCCATTTTCCATTTTTACCAAAAATTTTGGTAATGTCATTTGAGCTATCATCTTTATATGGACCATCCGTCATACTAAATTATTTCCTATATTTTCAAATTAGATCATCATCAGTTTTTTATATAGTATAATATGATATTATATTCACTTTATAATATATAACTACTAAAAAGTGAATTATAAGTTTAATATTTTAATTTAATAATATAACATTCATTTAAATATAACATTCATTTTCTGATATTAAACAGATTTCATTCAAAAAATGAGTAAATATTATATATATATATATATATATATAATATAACATGTAAGAGAAGTGATAAGTAGTTTGAGGCAAGAAAGGACTACAATATCTTGTGATCGTTGTGTGAGAATAGAATTCCAAAGTAGGTCACACCAATTTGTCTCTTTTCAGGGATAAAACAGCTGCCTCTCGGTAGACGCCAAAAAGTACATTCGAATGGGACCTTGGTGATTCACCACGTAGATGGTAAAGAGGATGATGGACAATATCAATGTCGAGCAACTAACGATCAAGGATTGGCAGCATCTCGCAAGGTTTACATTAAAGTATTAGGTAAGCACCACTTTGGAACTCGAACATAATTCTTGGTCAAAAGTCATCATCTTTATGAAGAAATCGGATCAATACAAGAGCGTAAATTAAACGAAAATAATTGAGTTAGAAAATCTTGCGAATTTACAGCCTTAATATCCTGTTTTGAATATTAATAAGTGATAAAATTCTAGAGGGTGAGTTATGTCTCCAAGTGGATATAAATTCTCTAGAGGTTAAAAAAAAATGAGTTAGAAGGTATCGATAATCTTACTGTCCCGGATGTTTCTTGTGAAATATGATGTTTGGTTTTAATGCTTTCGTAAGATAACATTATCAATATAATACAGTTAACAATGTGTTGTCTTTTTAATGATATAAAAATAATATTTTTTCGCAAATTTTTAAAGACGTTACATAAATTTTAAATTTTCAATGAAAATCCTCCCTTCAGTTTCATTTGTACTGATTTGTTGAACGTTTCTAAAATGAAAAAAATATACGAATAAATATTTAAAAAATTACAATTTATAAATTATTTTTATCTGTCTATTGCCTTTATAAAGTAAAATTTTATTAATGATTCAAAAATATTTCTTATACTTAAAACTGAATTATTTACGCCCGAATATTAGACGAAACGTATTTATAATCTACAGACTAGCAAATATAAAAAAATGACAAAAATATTTCAATTTTTATCAAGATTTTAAAATTTTATATGACATTTTATAAAAGAAAAATATAATTTATAATTATAAAACGTAAAAAAAAAGTACAATAAATCAGAATAATTACATAATTCATGAATAATTTCTTCGACTTTGATTATTCTAGTTTTCTGAAATTATAACTGCACAATTTTTGTTAATAATCTCGATTGAGCATATGGTATAAATTTACGAATTAGAAACTAGCGATGTATAAAATAATAATACTTCTTTTATAATCAATCAAATATAAATTTAACGCTATTTATTCTTTATCGGATAATTAACAATATATTCTAAACGAATATTTCATATTTAAGTATTTTCTCCTATGCTCAATAAACTCTTATTCAAGACTTTAACAACATGATTTGTGATTCTCAGTTGGAGACTAGAAATAGCACTGATAAATTAAACTCGAAAGTGCTTCCACTCTCCACTTATTTATTCCACAGAGAGCAATAATTCTAGATTTAAATCAATGGTTTTGATTAAAATGCGAATTATATCATTCTAGAACCATAAGAGAGAAAAAAGAAAGAGATATATGATTTAAATTTATGACTGGGATATTCGAACATTTCTTTGACTGATAATGAGATTATTATGCAAGTAACCTATATTTGAATATACTTATTTATAACAGGAGAAACCTAATATGAATTTTTCATACGTTAATATGATTTATTCAGAGATGAATTGATCACCTTTAAAAACAAGATTTAAATTTCATATTCAAATTGTGAATTTTTAAAGACTGTATACAAAAATAAAGAAATAAATAAATCGTACGTTATTTATGCCTCATTGATTTATGTTTATACTTTATTTTATTTTCTTCCAGTTCCTCCTAAAATTACTCCTTTCAGCTTCCCGGAAAATGCCGAAGAAGGTATGAGAGCTAGTGTATCTTGCAGTGTACCAATAGGAGATCCTCCTATTAGTATTTCATGGTTGAAGGATAACCTGCCAATATCTACCGATGTAAGGATATCGTTAGAACTAATAGACGACTTTGTGTCAACATTAGTGTTCAAATCCTTGACCCAAGAACATAGTGGCACTTACACATGTGTAGCGACCAATGATGCTGCTACTGTAAATTTTACCGTACTGTTATCGGTCAGCGGTTAGTAACATTTACTGCAAACGTATATACATATATACATGTAAGGTTTTTTTTTTCTTAATTAACGAAGAGAACTCCATTTTCAGCTGCACCGAAGTGGAAAATTGAACCAATTGATAAATCAGCAGTGGTCGGACATTCTCTTCTTCTAGACTGCATGGCTGTAGGAAGACCAGAACCCCGTGTTGTTTGGAAAAGGGCAGAAGGTATACAACATTATTTAACTAATTTACACGGCTTTAATACATTTACATAAATTATAAACGAGTTCAATTGTTTAATTATAGCATACGACGAGACACTACTTTATTTGATATCTAATTTAAATAGTTTTGCTTAAATTATTTACACCTTTGTCGTGAAGAGATATTTAAATTATACCAAAAGGTAATTATTGCTTGAAATATTTTAAATGCGAGAACTTAAAAGGAGAAATGATTCATTGTTAAGTATATATATTTAAAAATTCAAAACAAAAATCCTGAATAAATTTTAAGATTTGTTGAACGATATACTTAATCCCATGATTAATTTAACTATATCTTTAAATGGCTGTTGTATGGCATTTCGGAATCATATTTGCAATTCAGTTTCATTAATCATTGTACAGCATGGCAACGAATATCATCGTCCTTATTTACAATGCCGGACATCTTTTGTAATTAAAGTGTTTCCCTTAACGCAAACTTTGATTTATTAACAGAATTTTGCATTTCTTGAAACTTAACTTCTTTTTTTTTTCTCTTCTTCTCCTTTACATTTTTATAGATCCGTATTTATTAATCGCTTTTAATACTTTAGTAATAGTCCAGTTTATGCAGTTAATCAAAATTAATGTTCTTTTTTATAGTTTCAACTCGCATCGCGTACACGGAAAGCATAATGAAAATTTGTGTGAAAGGAATAATCGAAGATAGTTTAACTAACCCAATTATTTTTCTTTCTAATTTTTTTTTATAATTATTATTTTTTTTACGTTATTAACGAATTGCATTAACTTGTTAGATATTATCACCAAGTAAAGTAATTATTTCTCGAAGATAAATTATGATATTGTAATATGTTTCGGATAATTAAATGGACAGAATTATCAATTTTCTGAGAAATAAATTGTGTCGAAAAGTTTAATATTAATTAGTATATTTTTTCGTATGAAAAAGTAACATAAAAACACAGTAAAATATGCTTTTTATACTAGAAAGAAAATTCAGATTTTTGGGAATATTGTTAAGGTATCATATCTAATCTAAAATTCTTAATTGATTAATTAAATAATTTATGGAAATAGGTTATACCGAGGAAAGGAGATACCGCAACGATCATAGTGCAGCTAATGGTGATTAATTATAGTTTATGCAACCTTTAAAATCGAGATAAGGTTCATCCTGTTTTCTTCCTATTCCTAAACGAGTTCAGAAAATGTTTGATTAGTTTTCCTTGATTAGCTTCTCATAAAATTCATAATTTTAATACCAAGTAAAAAAAAAAATAAACAGCATTGTACTGAATAATATCTTCAAATAATTGGTTAATTTTTAGTTAACAGCTAAATTATATTTATTTATTACTGAAATAATTAATTCTCTAATCTGTTCTCTCCGAGAGAATTATTCATTGAATTATGCCGAATTACATTCTATATACTCAGCCACAGGCATATATATGTGCCTATGGTTGAGTATATATAACTTTGACTATATATATATATGCCTATGGTTGAGTGTATATATATATATAGAAATATAATCAACGTAAGTGAAAATTTAAATTTTATCTAAATTAAAATGATAATTATATTTAATTAAATTTGGAAAATTATTTTTTGTGTTTATTTCTTTAGTATTTTTATATAAAACAAACATATTCTAAATTAATTTTAAAGGAATACTTGAGGGGATTACCAATATCACTATTGTACTTTATTATGTAAATTTTGTAACGAAAATTTACCAAAAAAAAAAAAACACATTTCGTAAAATACTCTAGGATATTTTTAGTATTTTGTTTACATTTTGCTTTTGTTCGACGTTTTACAGAAAGGAATTTTATAATTGAAAAGTTAAAAATTATTCAGAAGTTTCAATATTCCCAATTGTCGACTTTATGTTTGAATAAATGATCCAAAATAATTATAAAAATTATTATTTTAAGCGTAAATTAACGTTGGTGGATGTTTAATCTGTACATCAGTTGGATTTAAACAAATTTCAAAATGCATGTTTTAAATAAAAAATAAAAATAAAGGAAACGTTGTTCTCTAGCATCTATTTATAACTCGTATGTCAAAAACATTAAGTTCATTCACGGTAGCGGTAGTACAGTTAACGATTTATATTCAAACTTTCGAGTTGAATCCATTAATAGAAATTATTCTAGTGTGTGAACAATTATTATCATCAACATTCGTAACAATACAGTATAAAAATGGAATCATTCGTTCAGAAAGTATCATTATAACTGAAAATAAATATAATTAGCGATTGAATTTATCATCCGTACTTTAATATAAATTTTTTTTCTACTTTTATATTAATCTAATGAACGGATTTTAACAATAATATGTAATATATATAGTAAATATTTTATTTTAATTTATTTATTTGACGATTTATAATTCTCAAGATTACCAAGGAGAAATAATTGTTTATAAATCGGCAAATGTTATAAAATAAGAAATATATTTTTTAAAATATTTTTTGGTTAAAAAATTTGTAAAATAACAATTTATTTATCAATATAATGAAACCTGTATAAGTTATATACATCGAAAGTGATTCGGTCTGAAAGCGATGTCTTCCATTGATTTTGAAAGAGTAAATCGGCATCGAGGATTTTTGGGAGGAAAGATCAGAGAGAAAGTGACATCAGTGAAGTTGAGGATGAAGTTCATGTAAGTAGGTCATTGATGTGAATAAGAAAAAGGATAAGAAAGAAAGCTAAGCCCTAGGGAACATAGATAAAGAGGGCATCCGTCATAGCCCGTCAACAACTGCAGAAACATATCAGCAGAACTTTTAGGAAAAAAAATAAACAGAAATTAAGCTGAAAGATACTCTGGAATAAAACATGAGGCATTAGTAATGCTTTTACCTTCAGTGAAAGAAACTTTTGGTGTATAGTTTTGCAATCATTTACTTATCTTTAAATATCCATACGTTAAAAAATAACATCGCAGTTTGTTATAATTTTACTGACATGTTTAATTATTTACTAAATAAATTGATGTTTAAGTAAATTCCTAGTTAAAATTAAATTAATTATTATTAATAAATTACTGTATACAGTAGTCTTCATTTTATTTATTCATATCTTTAGATTTATATGTATAATTGTTTTAAGCGAAGAGAGAAGCATTAAAACGTAAAATATGTCGCGAATTCTATACAATAAAGAAAGTATTAAAGAGAGAAAATAAAAATGTCGAATTTACTTTATTCTTTTTTTTTTTTAAGAATCGTCATCAATCGAGTACCGAACTGTAATCAGTGGTTCAAGAGTTCAATCTTTGGTCAATGGATCACTGTACTTTCGAGAAATAGAACAAGAAGATGATGGAAAATACATGTGTGAAGCAAGTAACGGTGTGGGATCTGCACTCAGCACAGTTGTAAAATTGACTGTTAACGGTAAATCTGTTATTGTATTTTATCATAAATAAAAATAAATGTAAAAAGAAAATTAATTTTGTAACTTATATAGCGATAGAAAGTTTTTGTTTTTCAGTCAAATTATCGACTAATTTCATCAGCAGGTTCGCCGTCTGACGTTAAATTTATGCCTGGAAGCCATTTACGAAAGAGATTTCTGTTAGAACTTTACTGTTCAAAGAGATCATTAATCATTAATTTTATTGATTAATCATTTTTCTTATTTCCTAATATGTTTCCTAAGTCTATCTACTGTCGCCAAGACGATCGAACTTTCTACCAATGAATTATGTGGAAATGAGCCAGACCGTCCAATATTAGATTAACTTTTAAACGTTCATCGAATTTTTTTTTTTTTTTTTAATTCGCAAAACCCTTGTATAAAGAGGAAAAATATATATTTTATATTTTCAGTTCCTGCCTTTTTCAAGCAGAAATTTCAGGCATCTGTGATACAGAGAGGACAATCTGCAGAATTAAAATGTGAAGCATTTGGCGAAAGACCTGTCTCGTTTGTATGGTTGAAAGATAGACAACCAATCGATTCATCGACCCCTAGGTATGATTACGTTAAAATTATTGCTTATAGATAAATTCTAATGTATTTTTGAAAACAAAAGTCAGATAATATTCAATTCTTCTCTTATCCGATTCATTTCTTTTTTAAAAATTAATTTTTAGCTGTTACCGCTTTTCAGTATGGATACTGTAATTTAATTAAAAAAAAAAGAAATTTAATAATATAGTAAATAAAGCGGAAAAAATAAAAAAATTCAATTATCTCTTATAAAATTGTCTATTAATATCAAGTCAGATTACTGCTGACCTAACTTTTCTTGAAGGTCGCATTCATTTTTTTTTTCTTTTCATAGTTTTTTTAACAACTTCCTGTCAACAATGTTTTACTTACTTTTTATATAAGTTAAGTATTTTTCTCTTGGAACTACTGTACAAACTAGCACATGCTATTTTTTCTTCCCTACATTTCTGTATATATAGTCTATATACCGAGCAGCTTAACAGAAGAAACTACATCAATCAAACATTGTTTACACTATAAATTATCATTTATTGAAAAAAAATTTCAATCTGCCGATCAAAGAAAAAAGATATACAGCATTCTGAGATTAAATTATATTTAAATTTCTATAACTTTCTTTAATTTTTTTTTTTACCTATTTTTAAATTTAATTTATCCGAGAGAATTTAAAAAATTAATTAACAAATTAAAATTTTTATTGCATTATCGAATATTTTACGTGTTTATATTATTGATTAGTAATTTTAAATATTTCGGAAATATAAAAAGAATAATGATATTTACCGAAAACATTGTTAAATATAATCACATCAGTCAGTTGAATTTATACAAGAGAAGTTAACACAAATCCGAAAATAAAAATAAATTTTTTTTTTTAAATATGCAATGATAATTAGATTTTACAGGAAGAATTAGTTTAATTACCATGTTGTTCAAAGAGCTAATGCAGGAAAAATCCACGATATCATTCATGTTTTTGTAATCAAGATTGATTTTTCTTTCCTCGGGGGCTGTTTTACTTTGCCCTTTTATTCGTACCACCTGATAGCAAAAATAATTTGCCACTAACAGCTTTATTTTTCACTCTTAGAATAAGTAAAGAAAGAAGAACGATAACGTGTTTAAAATAAAAATAAATAATTTATAATGCCTTTTATATTCACTTTTTAGAAACCTACGACTTTTGAATGAAACATAAACTCTTATAGGAAGGAAAAAAAATTAATAATAAGTTTTTTTAAAAAATATGGAATATTTTGACGCTTTTTTCTCATCCATATCATCATTTTTAGATGGCAAACTTATATTTTTCTAGTGAAAAAAAATTTTCTAGTTATTTTAACAGTTTAATATTTATAGAGAAATATAGATTAAATATTAACTAAAAATGGATTTTTAAAAATGGTAAAAATGTAGACAATAAATTTTTCTATAAATGAATACATTAAAGTCTGAAATCATTTTATATAATTAACTTTTTTTTTTTGGTCCATTTTTAATGTTGAAAAATATTTTTGTGTCTTATAAATCAATATATCAGAGAACACTTTTAAAAAATTGCTTACCAAATCACTTCATGTGATTTTTTCTCAATCATTTTTATACTTTAACAAAAATTGTAGAAAGATATATCGCTCTCTTTCATTGATAGCTATAGAAAATTCGTGCTTTACAAAGATTTTTATGTAAAATATGAACATAATATATATAAAACTGGAAATTTGGAACGGTTTAAACTTTCTTATATACATATATATCATAAATTTTAGTCTAGAAACATAGATTACTGTATAAGGACACGACAAACGGAATATTTGGATTGTTAAAATAAATCTGGTGCAAAGAATCTAGTAATTACTATCAATCGATTCTAAAATAAAATTACTCATTCAATCATCTTGTCTAATGTCTATTCGGCTATGTTAATGGCATTTAAGCAGTTTAGTTTTCTTCCTAGAAACGTTGCAGTATATATATATACACTGCAACGTTTGATATATATATATCAAATAATTTTTTTATATAAAAAAATAAATAACCGTTCCAATTTTTGAAATATCCATTTTTAGTATCGTACTACAAGAACAACAACTTAAAGAAAGCCAAATATCGGAACTTCGTATCATCTCGACAAGGAGGCAGGACACAGCTCTGTACACATGTATAGCATCAAATCCTTATGGACAGGACGAGACAAGCATCCAATTGACCGTCTTAGGTAAGGTTTTATAGACCATTAGCCTTTCCGGTAATTGCTAGTAGCTGTTTTAGGAAGAAACTAACAATCCTTACACTAAGTCGAAATTGCCAACTACGACTCAAGTCGGGTTGATGTCCTAACTGGTTTTTCTTCACAAAATATCAATTTCAGAGGATCATAGGATTTTTGCTACACCTTTTTAACGGGTATAGAGGCGTCGTAAAAACCTTCAAATATAAAAGATTAATCGATCGAATAAATGTCAAATATTTAACTTTTCTGGTAATTACTATCAATCGATTCTAAACGAGATCGCATTTTCAATCATCTTGCTTCAACTCTCTACTCGTCTATGGTTAATAGCCTGAATATATCAAACGGTTAAGTATAATGAGTGATGGATAAGCTTTACGCAACTAATTTAATTTAAGAAAATATTTTTTTTTATTTTTATTTAAATATCCATCATTAATACTTCTCTCCCGGAATGTATAATATTATTATTTTTATTTTTTAAATAATACCAAACATATGGACTTTATTCTCTTTTGTTTATCTTGTTGTCTTATATAAGAAATGATTTCCTCGTTAAAATTTAATCCTCATTAATTACCAACAAAATAAACAAAAAGGATTATCTTCAAAAATTAAAAGGAGGGAAAAAATTATAAACTGAAAAGAACTTTTACGCTATACATAATCTTTAATTTTTCTTAATTGCTCTAATTTTCTAAGCATGCGAATGAGAAGCTTGGAAAATATTATTTTTAGCATTTTATTCCGGACAAGTCGATATTGTTTCATTAAACATCCTTTTATGCTAACGATAATTGTTTTAAATATATTTAAAAATTAGATTTATAGATCGTCAGAGGTTTTTTTTAAAGTTTCATTTACGCGGAAATCAAACAACATTAATTTACTTTAGAAATACTTAAAAATCCATTAAATTTCATTTAGATCTTGGATAATTCTAGATGTTTGCAAAGCGTATATATATCGATTGCATTGATTGCATTGAATTGCATTTCTGATTAAGGTAGATTTTAATTATAGCGAAAACTTAACCGAATTACTATATAATCTGAATTTATAATGGGCTAAACTTTAATTAGATATGTTAAGTTTAGCATTTATAACATTAATATAAATATAATATTTTAAAAATTCTGTATAGTTTTAAATAAATTATATGATGATAAAACAGTATTATTTAATTAAGGAGGAAATTAAATTTATGTAGAAGCAGAACGACTTTTATAAAGTGCAGCATAAACTAAGCAGATGGACGTACATTACATTCTATGACACTCATTACATTGCAATTAAGGTATCTTTTACAGCATCGACTAACGAGACCAAATATGTGGCCTTTACTCTTGTATGTTATATTCACATAAAACGCTTTCTTTCCAAAATTATTCTTAAGATTTCCATCACAGAGTTGAGTTATTCGGCTTGCATTTTTTTTTCCTTCTTCTTCTCGGTAATATCTTATAACTTTACATACTTTGCATACTTTCTAAAACCGATAAGAAGAGTTTTTAAACATCATATTCCCTACACAACAATTAAGTAATTTATGTTTAGAGATTATTCATCAATTCTATTGTGATATTAATATGGATAATAAATAATTATGACACTCCAGAGATATTGTGTATAAAAAGCAGGAGAAAAAAAGAAGATTATATTATATTTTTATTGTTCGAGAAGTTTTTCTAATACGCTTAATGGCTGATTTATGGCTCATATGGGAGCTGAAGAAATATTTCTGAAAATCCATCTTCAATGATGGTCAGTCATAAAATCCTCGCTATTGCTTTACAGCAGTAGGTTATAAAAATATGACGGATAAAATTTTATTATAAATAAATAGGATAAGTCTATTTGTTTTAACTATTTTTATCTTTTATGAACGAATATATTAATATTTTACTTATACGTTTATTAATACCTACATATGTATGCCAAGAAAGATTAGAAAATGCATTAAAAATCTGTGAACTTATCTAGTTTCTATACCACCTTTTGAGTAATTCGTATTTCTTTAGATGATAAAGAAGCTATGTCCGGTTTTCTTCTCTGCTTATTGCCTCAATTCGGATAATTGGATGATTAGATTCTATTCTGTCTACTTCAATATAATGCAAACATTTTTTTCTATTGAAACCTGGCGTCTTAAGGTGCTAGGTGGATTCTGTTAACATGAAAGATTTCAGTAATGCCAACAGCCATCTTGATTAGGACTTAATTCTATTTCTTTCTTAATTATATCTACTCTAAGTCAGAAATAAATCTATATTCTCTAATATTTTTTGTGGTATTACATATCATCATCGTTCAGTCTAGATCATTAGAGAAGGATTAATGTTCCTTCAGATATACCCAATTAAAACAAAGAAAAATATATAAGGAAAACAGTACTATAATAAGAGAAAAATATATTTCTTTAAGATATAAAATATTAATTCCACATTTTGAGCGTTAATTCTTTACATTTTCAGATAAACCAGATCCACCTAAGGATATTGAAGCTTTCGATATCCATGGAAGAAGCATAAGCTTGAAGTGGAACAAACCTTATAACGGAAACAATCCGATAACTAGATATGTAGTAGAATATAAAGAAGCCACTGGTAATTTTTAAGATTTAAATAACTAGAAAAAAAAAATGAAAAAAACGTAAAAAAAATTTTATGGTCTTGTGTATTCTATTATTTTTTTCGTAGGTGATTGGAATAACGCAGAGAGAGAAATTTACGTAGATGGAGATCAGACAAAAATTAACATTCCTCATTTAATACCCCTAGTCCGTTACAATTTCAGATTATCTACAGAAAATAGATTGGGAAGAAGTGGATTTAGCGAAATCTTAACAGTTATTACTGATGGCGAAGGTTGGATAACAATTTTGTAATTTTTGTATCGATAATGTTTGATAATATTTCGCTCACTAGATGGAGACACTTCATGTCACGCTTATGAATCATTATCTTTGTAGCACCTGGAGGATCACCAGTAAAAGTACATGCCACTCCTATAGGTTCTAGTAGGTTGCATGTCAGCTGGCAGGTACGGTTTAATTGCGTTCTGATACGACCGATGTTATATGATAGTAATTTGTATTGCAAATTCTATAGTAAAAGTACATGCCACTCCTATAGGTTCTAGTAGGTTGCATGTCAGCTGGCAGGTACGCTTTAATTGCGTTCTGATACGACCGATGTTATATTATAGTAATTTGTATTGCAAATTCTACTTTTTAGGCTCCAGTTTCGGTCCTTCATTACGGCCTCTTGAAGGGATATCATGTTGGTTATAAAGTATATAATACGCCCGATCCATACGTTTATAAGACTGTGGAAGAAACGGAATCGTACGAGAAGACTTGCGAAATCAGAAATTTAAAACGTGCCACCAAATATAGTATCGTAGTTCAAGCGTTTAATGATAGAGGAGCCGGTCCTCTTTCGGATGAAGTTATAGTACAAACTTTGGAATTTGGTAAATGATTTATTTAAAAAAATGAATCTCATTTTACACTCTTCATTTCTATGATATAATTAAAAAGTCTTTAATTTATCCTTCGCATAGATCCGCCACAAACACCGTCTTTAAAAATAGATTCTGTCACGTCTTCTACCATACATTTAACGTGGGAGTCGGTATTTGATAATGAAAATCCAGTATCTGGTAATGTTTAATTTCATAAATTATGTTAAATTGTTATGAATTTTTTCTATGTATAACTTGTGTATGATATGAATCGCACTATGTATAGGTTTTATAATTAATTGGAGGAAAGATGGAGACGAATGGACAGAACTTCAGCTGAGTAGAGATCAAACTAGCCATTTATTAACTGGATTAAAATGTGGAACCAAATATCAGTTCTTTATTACATCATATAATAATGTCGGAAAAGGCGAACCGAGTGATATTGTATCCGGAAGAACCGAAGGTTCAGGTAAGTAAAACCCCTTTTAAACTTTCTTATAGCTTCACTGCAAGACTGATAATAATAGTGATTAAATTGTAAGGCCTGTTGTTATTATACTCATTGTGAGTTAATATAGTGCCATTTGTACATAAAACTGTAACATTTCTACAGAAGTCTCGTAAAAGAAACTTGTACTCGCTTGTCATAATTGTGTTCTAGTTGTATCGTTTGAAACCGCATCTACTGTTCACCATCATTTCATATAAAAATACCCACATAAAAGAGTATAGAAATAGAGAAAACTTAAGGAGGTTTATAAAGTAGAATTGCCTATATCTCGACGGGGACCATATAATAATGATCACTTAGCTTGGCGAATGTTTATCGAGATGCTTTGTACAGCACATATCGATCGTTTCAGTGTTGTTGTTTCCTTATAAGTCGAGAAGTTTCTATTGTGAAACGTTTTGCTTTTGCTATACTTTGCAAGCGTAGGATTTTTTAACGTATTTAACAGTTTAATTAATCGTTGTAAAATTAATTAATTCTTCAGTATAAACATAATTAAAAATACTGTTATACAACATTAAATACCTCTAATTGTCACTATTAAATGTTTAAAGAAGAAATGTCAGAACACAATTTTTTTTTATTAGAAATTAGGAATATTGTAATTTTATAAATTTATTTATGTTTATGTTAAATTATTCTCGATATTTTAAAATAAAAATCAATATAATCAATATATCATAATTTTTTTTATAAAATGAATGAATTGTTTGCAATGATAAGCAAGTAATTATCATCATTCAGGGCGTAAATTTAATAATATTTATAGTGCGATGGCTCCATTTTTAGGAACAAAAGAATGGTTTTAATGTATACTGAGATTTAATAGTTAAAATCATAAACGAATTATTTAAATTAATGATCTAGGTTGTGATTATTCAGATGTTGTTTCGCTGACATAAGTTTTGGATAAAATACGCGTGTTTTGTTTCTAAAATTTGATCACGTAGTTAGTAGTGAACCGATTCCATAACCCAATTAGAATAAAATATAGATTTTGTTATATATTTGTTAAAAATTAAAAAAAATTCTGGCAAAGTACAGCACGCTTAAAAAATTACAAATATTCACTCGAAAAATAGAAGTTTACTAAAATATATTGGAGTGTATAATAAAAAATTTTTAAAATATCGTTCTATATATACAATATTTATTTAATATGTAATATTATATACATTTAAGAATTTTAAAATAAATTTTCTTGAAGTGTGAACTTCAAGAAATGTATATTGCACTTCAAGAATTTAAGAAGCAATTTAGTTTTGAACGCTCCAACTCCTTCAATAGTATTTTGAGTGAGAACGTTCCACCTTTTTCTCTCGGAATTTTTACTCGATTTCTTCCCCATCTTTCCTTTAAATTCTTAAAGGGAAAACTAAAACCTGAGTAAACAGAATCGTAAATAATGATTCTGTTTATTTGTCACTTAAATTTACAGTATAAGCTATTTCTCCACATCTGATAAATAACTGCTTTCTCCTAGCTTTTAGATTTCGTTAACGGATATACTTGAGGATTTTCTAGTCTAAAGAAGTCTCTCTCTTTTGTTACTGATATATTACAGATATTTTCTGTAGCGTATTATATCGTTTCGTTGAAGGAATATCGAAATTTATTATATTTATTATTTAGAACTTTAAAAAACCAGTTTAAATCTCTAACGATTCCGATATAATTTTTCAGTTAAAAAATTTGCTTAAATTGTTTTCTGTTACATTTTATACAGCAGAAGTATAACAATTTTATAGGCTATTTTATTTTTTATGAGAAAAAGTAGTTGCTGAAAATTTAAATCGATTAATTTAATATATATAAGCTTATATTTTATCAAAACTGGAGCCAATATTTTATGTTTAATTAACCAAATGTAAATTTTCTGTTTGCCCGTTCTGTCAGTCTGCTTCTTAAAACAAACTGCGGTTCCTATTGATTTTATTCATTTCTTTTCCGTGCAATAAAACGTGAATGGTAAATTTTTATTTTTATTTTTTTTTTTCGGGATTACCCTAATTCAACTTAATTTCGCGAGTAATCTCGTTGAGTGAAGAAAGTTTGAAAAATTGAGTAATCCGGTTGAGTGCTTTACTTTTCATTTTATATATTAAATAATCTATTGTTTCACTTGCCAGTTTTGCACTATATAATAAGTTAATGGAATGAGTTATAAATACTTGAACCTTGGCATAAAAACTCACGTTTCGTAAAGGAAATGATGGTGAATTCTTCGTTGTGAAAAATCACATAAAATAACACGATGTTTTTTAACTGTTTGGAAAATTGTTTTCGAATGCTGTGTAACTTATTTTATATCGATCAGATCGTAGAACACGAAAATATCTTCGTTCGAAAGTTTTATATTCTTTTAAATCAAAATAATAAGTTAAATCGATGAATCGATCATGTAGAATCTTTCCATATTTTTGGTTGTATAAAAAGAAATCGAGTATGTAATCGTAAATTATTGACGTAATGATGTCTCAATAATTGATAATTTACAGCAAATTTTCTATCGATCAGATCGTAGAACATGATTATTTAAAAAGAAATCGAGTATGTAATCATAAATTACTGAAGTAATAATGGCTCAATATTATTGGAATTATTAAATGGCTGAATAATTGATAATTTACAGCAGATTTTCTATTGATCAGATCGTAGACACCGAAAATTGATCAATCAGATTGTAGAACACAATTATTTAAAAAGAAATCGAGTACATAATACATAATCCTAAATTATTGATTGTAATAATGGCTGAATAATTGATAATTTACAGCAGATTTTCTATCAATCAGATCATAGAACACGAAAATATCTTCATTCGAGAGCTTTATATTCTTTTAGATCAAAATAATAACAAGTTAAAATCAATCACGTAATTTTTCCTATATTTTGTAATTGTATAAAAAAAATCGAATACGTAATCGTAAATAACTAAAGTAATAATGGCCCAACAATATTTGGAATTTTTCAATAATTTATACGAATTTCATTCAAATAGGATAATATTGACGTGAACTATCGTATTGACAGACAGACATGTAGATAGATACAATTCCATATTGATGATTTTCAGCATATTTGGTTCTCTATTGCACCCGAATAACATATATAAATTTTATTCAAATTTTAAATATTTAACAAGGTACTGTACTATATAGACAGATAAAAAACGAAAAAAAGTAAATATAAATTATATATCTTTTTGAAGAAATGGTCAACAAGAAAATGCTTATAATACAAGTTTCACTATTTATATTTCATTAAAAATTCCTCAAATTCATTTAAATTCAGAAATTAATTAAAATTATACATATACCTTGAGTTATCCGGAAGCTAACTGTAATAAATAAAATCTTATATGATATTATTGCACAAAGGACTAAAAAGAATATGAAAAATTAAACTATATGTAAATAACTCAGAACAAAATCAAATAATCCATTATATTGATTCATTCTTGTTTATTAATTATTGTGCAAGTAAATGAAACTATCATGTTTACTTCATAAGCATACTTCTATCTGATAAAATTTAATCTATTTGTTATTGTGTAAGTGTGAAGAAAATATTAAAAAAGGGAAAATAACTCTCATATAAAGCTATAATATCTATATTTCTGTATTAATTAGTACATAAAAAACTTTTATATATAAAAAAAATTATTAGAACATTACTTAATTTGTTTGTGTGAACTTATATGAATAATTTATGGCAAATCTATTTAAAATTTGAAAGAATAATTTGCATTTCATATAAACATGACTGATACAAGATTAAGTTAGAACTTTCAACTTATATCCAGAAGTAATAATTTATAAAATAATAATTCAGTGACAATAGCAAATATAGAATGTTGCTGGATGTTAGTAGTTAAATTTTAATCAATAATAATAATTTTTCAATTTGTTACAATAATTCTTTTCTACACTGTTGCCTTAACTATCACAATATGTATTTTAAACATTATATAATCTAAAACAAATTTATGCAATTCATTGCTATGAATTGAATAAATGTTTTAGATTATATAATGTTTAAAATACATATTTTGATAGTTAAGGAAACAATATATAAAATAATTATTGTAATAAATTGAAAAATTATTATTATTGATTAAAATTTAACTACTAACATCCAGCAACATTCTATATTTGCTACTGTCACTGAATTATTATTTTATAAATTATTAGTTCTGGATATAAGTGACCTATATATTGAAAGTTGTAATACTTTAAACTTAAACCCTATCATAGATGTTTCAAGTTTACAGAAAACTTATTGGAGTTAATAGTTAACAACATTACACTGTTTAAAACTCTATAATTAGAAAGACAGAGAATAATCGACGTGAATATTCTATAAGTATCTAGTAATTTACATCACTTATAGTAAACAAATTTTTCCTTTATAAAGTTTTGCTTTTATCAAGAAAGTATTAAATATAAATGTAGAACAATAAAATGTTAAACACAGTAATACTTCAGTTTTAATAATTCTGATATCATTTGTGAGCCTTTTATGCTACCAAAATGATTAATTCTACTTTAACAGTATATTTATTATGCAACATTAACATAGCTTATATAACAACATAGTTATTTACTTTTTTATTATTCAATATGTAGATTTAGTCATAAGTATTACCATTAGAATTATATAATAAGTTAACACTGATCAGTTATAAAAATAAAAAAAAAAATTTTATTATTTATTACATATTCTTTTATGATACAACAATAGACAGAAGAATCAATGCATTTTACTTTATTTCAATTAATATTGATAACTTATAATGAACAATAACTGTAACTGTCCATGATGTAGTAGACATTTATTGAGATATTATGTTACCAAATCATTTGGTTTTTGTTTTTAGCATATCAAAATGGAAATCTCATCAAAGTTTACCTATACAGGCAATCCTTGACTAACATAAGTGAATCATATCATAAAACTTAGCATTTCCTTTTACAGGAAATGCTATGCAGTTTCTTGTTTTACGGGGGAAGGAGTGTGAGGAAGTTAACTTGGACCAATTGCAAAGTTGCAAATTTAATCGACTGTCAATAATTCTAATTATAGCTATATACTATAATTATTTATTTTCCTATATACGCTATACGCTATATTATTATTATATATATATTATCTAAACTGTTTGAATCTTGTTATATAGTGGTCATTATGTAAGAAATCGCTGAAGATATACAGTTTTGTTGAAAATTGAAAAATATTATTTTTCTATTTCACTTGAAAATATCTGATATATTATATAAAAATTGGCATACTTCTTTTCGCTACAACTTTCTAAAATATACAATGAATACATTTTTGTGCATATTTTCGAAAGCAATTTAAATGTTTAGGTTTTCTTTCATCCATTTATAATAAGGTTGAATATATATATATATATATATTTTTTTTTTGCTTTCTTAAATGAAAATAATTGGAAAATTTCAAATATTATTCAGTTTTCTATTAAGAATTATTTTAATAAATATGTAATATCTATTTGCAAGTTTAAGTCCTCACATTTATAAGGAAGCAAACCAAACAAAAAAAAATTTTTTAATAGGTTCAGGCTAATATTTTACGAAATATTTAATTTTAATTGTATTAATTTATAAAAAAGATTAATTAATTAGCCATTATTATTCAATTAACTCTTTGTATTGATTATGTATCATATTTAAATGTTTAGTAATGAAACAAAACAGAAAAACGTTATTAGTGGTAAAGTATCAAATGTAACTGTTTTTGACAAACGATAATAAAATATTTATAAAATATAAATAATCAATCATTTAATTCCTGATTTTTTGCATATTGTACTTGGCAAGTGTTTCACGCATGAAAAACCATCGAAATTCGTTTGTGATATACGAACGACAGTTAAATATCATTAATGCTCGGATTGATTAATTGCAACATGCTTTTCTGTTCAGTTTCGACATTGTGCAAAAAGGTTTTCGCGACTGCAGTAACATAAAACAGCAATATATATATATATATATATATATAGAATATAAGTGTAGCATTTTTATTAGTTTAAAAGTTTCATTATTAATTACCAAAATCCTAGATAGCATTTTATATTTATGATTGTTAAACATTTATAATATACAGGATTGGATACAAAATCAATGCATACTCTTTGGAAATGATGCATTTTTATATCTAAAAAATTTTATTCATAAAAGAATTTATCAGTAATAATCCTAGTAAGTTTAGAAAATTACAGAATCAGAATTCATTCTTTGCATATTATATTGGCAAATTTCAATGCCACTTCTGCATTTAAAATGTTAATTTATACATTTATAAACTACATTTCAAATGCTTTCATTAGAAAATTAAATGTATTGATGCAATCCAACTCATTTTATATAATAGTTTTTCTAGAAAAAATGTTTCTGGATTATTCAAATTAGAATATTGTTTAATTCTTTAAATAAATAATTTTGATTTTTTTTTATAATAATAATAGAATCAACTCTTCTGTAAGAAAAAATAGAATTTAATCCAATGAAATACTTACAAAACAACAAACATTTTTTTTTATAGCAAATTAATTATTTTGTGCATTCAAGAAATGAGATGTTTAATAATAATGAAACAGTAATATCTTTTTAGTTCTGCTTTTTCTATTTGTACTTATTCCTACCTGAAATTCAATGTTTATAGTTAATTATCAAAATATTACTTTAGTAATTAATTTCAAAAGTATTGTTGTAACAAATTTAGATATTTATTTTGCTTTTTTCTGTGTGTGTGTGTACTTCAGGCCAATTTAATTATCTTTTTAATGTACTTAGATTTTTATAACAATTATATAATAATTTTTATTTTATACAAACTATCATAAATATAGTCCTATTAACATCATTCAATATTGAAAATGTCTGAATAGATCAAATAAATCAAATAGTAGAATGAAATCTGGCCTTAGTACAATATATGATGATAAAAATATAATAAATAGACTAGCACATTAATCCAAAACCCACTTTTAACCTTCTTTTCTATATATTCTTCTAAAATGAGATTCCAAACCCCACCTTTGCTCCCTTTTTCTATAAATTTGGCTAAAAATTTACAGTTATTTTCACACGTGTTTGTCTTGGAGACATCGTGCAGGAGGTTTTGTAAACAACTGCCATAGTTAAAGGTCTCCTGTTACCAGCTGACTAACCAACCATCTCAGATATATTACTCTCACCGATTTTTCCGGTACTGTCCGTTGAAGCCAACTGCTTCCTTCCTATTCAATATATATATATGTGTGTAAAAATAATTTTTTTTTATAATATTATAAAATGTTAACTACATACTCTGCTAAATGTTACAATGTTAAATCGTTAATACTAGAATATTTATATATGTTTTAACGAATGTCTTAACTATCAATTATTTTTTTATAACTCTATAAAATAATATAACTCTATATTTTATAACTCTATAAAATATTGTTAAATCAGCATATAATTATAATTGGATAAAAGGATCTGCTTTAGATAAAGTTATGTATGCAGAGCATATTTTATAAAGTATTAGTGAGTCCGAGACATAACTTTAAAATGTTCTGATTCATTGGAAGTCTTTGATTTATAATAGGGTTTGGTTCAAATTACACTGTCATAAGTTGTAAATGCTCAAAATTTATAATTTCTCACTATGAAGGGTACCGTTAGGCTAAGCTATAATTAGAATTATTGACAGTCGATTAAATTCGCGACTTTGCAAATTGAATTATATGTGTCAGAGCATATTTTATAAAGTATTAGTGAGTCCGAGACATAACTTTAAAATGTTCTGATTTATTGATTTATAATAGGGCTTGGTTCAAATTACACTGTCATAAGTTGTAAATGCTCAAAATTTATAATTTCTCACTATGAAGGGTTTATCAGGATACTATAATTATCTTAATAAACATAAAGAACATAAAACTACAAGAAACAGACATTAAAAAGTATGCTTTTCATATATCAGATTATTGGGTCAGAGATCAAACCAATAGAATTACACTGATCAACCACAAAAGTAACTGATTACATCACTGTCATAAGTATGAATGATTATAAATCAAATTGGTTGTAAGTTGAGGACTGTAGTTATAAAGAATCAGCATATAAGTTGCATGGTAAAGCAATCATTTACTATCTTGGAGAACCAGATTCAATTCTCAGTCCCCCACCTTCAATTTTTCAGGAATCAGGCTTGGCTTGGCTGATAAATTAAAATTAAACTTACCTAAGTACAGATTTATGAATGTCAGATTTATAAAATCAGGGATTGCCTGTATTATAATGCCTAAATCTGTCAAATTTTGATAAACTGAATAAGCAATGGCACATGATCCAAAAAACAGTTATCTGTTATAACAAATTTAGCATATGTATCATTTAAATTAAATTACTTAATAATAAAATTTATCTTGGAATAAATATAATTTATTCAATGCAATTAAAAAATAATTCAAATTTTGAATAAATCTGTGTAGTTGAAAAACAGTTTTTTTTTTTTTTTTTTTTGTCTAAAATTTAAAATAATTAAATAAAGTTTTTTTTTTTTTGTTATATATAGAAAAGAAAGCATTGTTTCTTTTAATTTGATATTTATAGTGTTGCTGCACTGCTTGATAAAACGCAAAGATTGCTGCAACCTATTTCTTGTCTTAAATAGGTAGTCACAATAATGCTAAAAATATATATATCAAGAAAATAAGATTGTCATAGATGACAACATTTTTTTTTTTACTTAAATGATTATTATATAATTGTGTTTAATTACTTTATTATTAAAATCATTGCATTCAATTCTGTACAGATAAAATTATTAATAATATATAATGATTGCTATAAAATTTTTAAGTTTAAAAACAAATAATATAAATATTTTATTTGTTATGAATGAAGAATTAAATTAAAAGGTCTAGAATAACTGGAACTTAGACCAATAAACAACTGATTCAGACTTTTAACATAGCAGCTATTATTGCCATAAATGAAAAATTTATATATATATTTATATATTTTTTTTTTCAACAAGACTGCACAAAACAAAAACGTAAAATACAAAGCACTTTAACAGTCAAAAACTTTAATCAGAAACTTTTCAATTAACTTGGTGCCTTCCTCAGTTGTTAAGTACATTGAAAACGTTTCTGATTAAAGTTTTGATTGCCAAAGGGCTTTGCGTTTTACTTTTTTGTAAAAGATTATATTTTAGATTTTCTGTTTATACAGTTTATTAGCAGATGAATTAAAAGTGAAATCAAAACTATTTCATGTTTACTTTCTTGTAATCTTATTCTCTATATCTAATATTAATTATGTATATTTTAAAATAATTATTTCTTCAATAATTGATTATAAAATAAAATTTTTCATTTAAAAGAAACATTTCTTATTTCAGTAATTATTGTTTCATAAAAAGTTTTAAACTGTAATTTATATTAATCTGTTTTTGGTGCTATTTTATTTTTTAATATATAAAGCATTTTGTAAAAACTTATGTTCAATAATCTACATTTCATATTATTTTTAAATAAGATCAGAACATTAAAAAAAGTAAAGTGAATACTAGCTGTAAGAATATTGCATAGATTAATAATAATATTCTATAAATAAAATATTTAAAATAATTTTTAAATAAGGATTTTTATGAAATTAGTAACATTAATTCCAGATTTAAAAAATACAGATAGTCCTTGATTTACAATGGGGTTTGGGGTTCAAACCCCACTGCTGTAAGTCAGATTCATCGTAGGTTGGAAATGTCAAAAATTTATAGATTTCTCACTATTAGTGTTTACTAGGACATAATATATTATCTTAATAATGATAACAAACACAAAACTACAAGATCTATACATACTATTTTATATATCAGACCATACGTTAGTGATTTAAACTATGTCAATTCCATTAATCAATCACGGAAATTTACTAATGACCACACTGTCATAAGTATGAATTCTGTAGTCAAGGCAGTCATAAATTAGATAATATATACAGATAATGTTTGACCGAAATTTACTAATGACCACACTGTCATAAGTATGAATTCTGTAGTCAAGGCAGTCATAAGTCAAACATTATCTGTATATATTATCTAATTTATGTTTAAAACTAGTAGCAAAGATATGAGAAAATGTTAGGATTTAATTTGCTCAAATGGATATTTTAGAGGTTTGGTTAAAACTCTAAGAATACATATTCATGCAGTTGAGTAACAGACAATTTATTACAAAATAAAGATCAATAAATCAAAAATCTTTATTTCCACAACATCCATAAAAAATGCATTTCAGAGATCTATTCCCTCATGTTTTACATGGATGAGAATAATCTATATATAATAAACTTTTTAATATTTAATTTTAATTGTATAATTCTGTAATGAGAATGATATGAAATTCTGACTAAATTGTCTGTTACTTTACTTAAAAATGATTTTAAATTTTTTTTTCAGAAGAAAGTTAAGGTTTAGTATTATGTTACTAAGCCATAATGAACTCTGAATTAAAAATTGCTAGAAATTATATTCATAATAATACTAATATAATATAATATTTGCACATCTGATAATCTGATACCTTAGCATTATTTTACATAATTCATCTTATTTTATTTATTCAACCATAAGAAAATTTATACAATTTATACTTAATACATAAAAAAAAAATTTCAAAATATCTAATTATACTTGAAACTTAAATATGATTATTATTTATATAATTTTGTCATATCAGTTTTGATTTAAAAGATTTACAATAATTAATCAAAATTAATTATTATTCTATGATATGACTAAATAATACCTTAACTAAATTATATAAATAATATTCATATTTAAGTTTCAAATAAAATTTGATATTTTGAAATTGTTTTGTTTTTAACATATTAAGTAGGCCCTATAAACTGTATAAATTTTCTTACGATTGAATAAATAAGATGAAATATGTAAAATAATGCTAAGGTATCAGATTTCAGATATGCAAATATTATATTACTTAGATTTATTATGAATATAATTTCCAGCAATTTTTAATTCAGAGTTCATTATGGCTTAGTAACATAATACTAAAGTTTCTTCTGAAAAAAATTTTAAAATCATTTCTAAGTAAAATCAGAGACAATTTAGTCATTATTTTAATTGTGTAATACTAAAGTTTCTTCTGAAAAAAATTTTAAAATCATTTCTAAGTAAAATCAGAGACAATTTGGTCATTATTTTGTGTCATTCTCATTACAGAATTACACAATTAAAATTAAATATAGAAACTATTATAGAATAATTCTCGATTCTGTTTATTTAGTTAATATGATTTTATTGATATGAGAGAATTATATTCATCTACCTACTTTAAATTAGAATCATTATTTTAAATGAATTTTATCTTTAAAAAATATAGTATACTTTCATTTATAAAATCCATAAGTCAAATAAGTAAGACTAACTATTTATTTAACTTTAAAAAAGAAGCGGATCCAAACATTTAAAAGAAGCATATCCAACCAGCAGATAGGCAACGATTAAGAACAAACTTTGTTAATGCGTTTAACACCCACTGACGTAAAAGTATTGCAATAAATATTTATAAAAGAAGCGGATCCAACCATTTAAAAGAAGCATATCCAACCAGCGGATAGGCAACGATTAAGAACGAACTTTGTTAATGAGTTTAACACCCACCGATAAAATCCATAAGTCAAATAAGTAAGACTAACTATTTATTTAACTTTAAAAAAGAAGCAGATCCAAACATTTAAAAGAAGCATATCCAACCAGCGGATAGGCAACGATTAAGAACAAACTTTGTTAATGCGTTTAACACCCACTGACGTACAAGTATTGCAGCTGAGCAGAGAAGGATTTACTTAAAAGTAGAGCGAACAAGACTATGGCTTAGAGAGAACCATTTGATTTGCACACGTGAAGACAAGACGAAGAGAATTGTCATCATGCCATCTGTTCAATATAATAATATGTTGTCGGAGTATTTGACTACATCTGATGCTGTACTTCTACCAGATGACACCACACCTAAGTTGCAAAATCTCCTTGCTACCTTATTGCATAAAAAAGACTTCCCTTCTTGCTGGTACTGTAAACCCTTGCCAAACCCAGCTTGCCCACCACTCTATGCTTTTATCAAAACTCATAAACATCCGATTTCCATCTGCCCTATGGTCGATAAGACATTATCACCCCTTACCGCGCTTGAAAGAAAGTTAGCGAAATGGTGCAACCGATTCTTATGCTCTTACCCTCTAACGGTATCTTCTTCCACACAATTTATCCAGCGTCTCTCTTCTTATACTTTGGATGATGATGATACCATGGTAGTTGCCGACTTTGTCAGTTTATTTCCATCCATATTAATTCAACCAGCATGTATATGTCTGTACCGTTTCCTTCTGGAGCATACATCGGGTTTAAATGTCTCGGCTGCTACGTTAAGAGACGTCTCTCATCTCTTGTTATATAACTCCTTTTCCTTTTATGGAGATCGCTTTTATAGGCAAACTAGAGGAGTCCCTATCGGAGGCCCTATGGCCGGAGTTATAGCGGAGCTAGTGGTCAGGAAATGCGAACAAGAAGTCTCCTCTGCATTACATAATAATGTTAGATTCTTTAGCAGGTATGTGGATGATTTATTTTTTATTTATAACGGCTCATCTAATGTAGATTTTATTCTTGATTTGTTCAATAATCAGCCCCTTGGATTGCGCATTAGTTTAGAGCAGCACTCTGCTAATAATGTACACTTCTTGGATGTTAATATCACTATATCGAATAAGAACTTCCACACCTCGGTTTTTAGAAAACCTACCTACACGCCGGCATTCATCCCTAAGTGGTCGAACGACCCATTCAAATATAAAGTTGCGGCTATCCGTTCTCTTTTATGCCGACTACACACACATTGTTCGGATGATGCGAGTAAGCAGGCTGAATATTCTATTATACTTAAACAAGCAGTTTTACACGACTATGATGAATCTTTAGTTTCTAATATTAATAAGTCTATTATTAACAATATGCGTATAGATAATGAATCTCCCAAGGGCTCACAACATTCTTTTCCGACTTATTTGCATCCAGTTCCTTATCATAAAGCCTTACAATCTATATGCAATGAGTTAAAGAATTTTAATAAATCTGTACCGTTTACACGGTTAAGCACTGTTTTTCATAATTTAAAAAATACCAAACCACCACTTCCGACATCAAAAAGAGCAGGCACATATGTAATTCCGATTTATAACAAAGACCGTAACAGACAGGAAGTGTATGTAGGTAGTACTACCAGGTCGCTCTGCACCCGTTTAAAAGAACATCGTAATGATATAAAAAATGCTACTTTTTCTACGGCCCTCACAAAACATTTTTACGAGTACGACCTGGATATAAATTGGGATCAAGCGTGCATAGTTCGCCACTTAGATGAGGCGGAAGATATCAGGGTAAAAAAAAATAATAATATGAACTTGGAATGCAAATTTATATTTCTTATCATTTAAGATATAAATAAATTGCATAATATGTTCAAAGAATTTTATAAATATCTAATGAAATTGCAATAAAATATTAATGCTATTTTTTTGATAAGTGCCATTTATTAAGATTACAACATACAATTCTAGGTAAATTACGGCAATCTGTGTCAATAACTTGTTCTTTGGATTTGTGCCAGAATATTAAATGTAAAACAATATTAAACTTGTAATTTCAGATGTAAAAAAAATGGTAGAATGAAGCTGATTGTTATCATTGCTAATATTTCATTCAATTCCATTATTATTCTAAACTGGATTAATTATATAAATTTTAAATAAATTAATTGTCATTAGATTCAATTACAGTAACGAAATGAACAGTTTGGAAATGTATTAATGTCATCTTATATCATGATTAATTTTTTTTTCTAGTAAATATCAGTAAAAAATGAATTTATTGTTTTTTGATATTTGTTAACAGGTGAACTTACAAAATCTTATGAAGAAGAAAGACAGACTCTGCTCTTGCAACTCCTTGATGCTGTTAAACAGGTGTGTTGAAAATTTATATATCTATAAATAATTTTTTGCATAAATAAATATAATTTTATACCAATTTAAGTGTCAGATTAGATTTGGAGGAAGAACAGAATTAGCAACTGAAAGTGATAGCAGGTAAAACTGTGCTTTCACTTTCATTTTCAAGCTATGTTGTTTATTTTTATTAAAGTAAATCATTTTTCAGAATAGTATCACTCTGTTCACAGTTTGAAGCTGTATTACAGCATGGGTTTAGAGGGAATAATAAGAATTTTTCTGCTTTGAGGTATGTTTTAATTGATTTTTGTTATTATATATAATAATTATTATTATTCCTTAATTAAATTTGTTATTTTTCGTTATTATATCAACTTAAAGAAAATATTGCTCTAAGGGATAAATAAATTAATAATTATTTTTTTATTGCTAATGCAGACAAATATCTGAAGGAAAGATAATTTGAATTGTTTTTTTTTGGAGTTCCTTAGAGAAAATTATTTTAATTTTAATTTTTTATATTTTCTGCATTGATATTAAAACAAAATTGTATGAACTAGAATAATGAGACTGTTAAATTTAAAATACTAAATGAAATTGAAGAAATTAAAAAGTTTTATGAGGGAAAATCTTTTAAATTTTATGAAACTTTTATGTAGAAAGACATACAATGATAAATTTTATTAGTTAAGTTTATAATCCGCATATTAATTTAAAAATTCATAAAAAAAGATATTCTTCTTGTTTTTAAATATTTCATAATCAAATTTTTTTTCCAGTAAAATATTTTTTAAAGGAAAATTAGAAGATTTTGAACTATAAATGCCACTTAAAATGCTGGCATCCATTTTAAATTTTGTATTGTCAAATGTTTTATCATAATGAAATTTCTTTATTTTTTTTAAAGTTTCTATGAAAATTCCAACAACCAAATTAAAATCTTTGTGGTATTTCTTGAAGATCAGAATTTTATGCATGAATAAAAAAGGAGTGATTTATTTTCAAATAGCGTATAAGTATGTCAGGAATAGGATCAATCTTTTTGAAAGATTGCCTTATCCATGTTTGAAAGATAAAAGGAGTGGCAGAGCTATTGAGAGCATTCAGATGGAAGAGAATGTAGAAGAGGCGATGAGTGGTCAGTCCAAGAATTGTACAGATCATCCAAGATCGATGACAATACCAAAAAGTTTGGAAGCAAAAGAGATATTTATCTCAAAAAATTTCTGACTTTAAGATTTTTAAATCATAACTCAGACAAAATAGAATTTCAGATATAAATTAAAACAAATTATTATTAAAATTCATGTTAGTACCCATGAAAAACATTTCTCTATCAGTCAAAAGAAAACTTGCAGATACTAATATGATAGTTCTTTCTTTAATTTGATTTTTGGCTATAATGAAAAATGTCAATATCATTATGATATGCCTGATTAATGACTATCAATATAGTGCCCCAGAGCTATTTTTTCTTTGGAAATGTTTGATATTGTTTTGAGATACTAAATACGCACTAGTTGCCTGGATTTTATAATGGTTTTATTTTCTTAGAGAATCTTAAAAGCAGAAAATCGAAGAAACATCGTATCTTGCGATTTTAAAAAAATCCAAATGAACATTTTTAATATGCATTATCTGCCATTTCTGCAAATTTTCAATTATATAGAAAGATAAAGAATGATAAAATTTATTAATTAAGATTATAATCTCATATTAATTTAAATATTAATATTAATAATAATGTGTTCGAAAATACTAAGTTTTTGATAGGATATTATTCTTCATTGTTTTCAAGAAAATCCAATTTGAGTCATCGAGATGTGAATTTTAGGTTTATGTTGAAGAAGCCAATCGATCAGTAATGAGCATTCAATTGTCTATCATCAATATCAACATTCAGTAATATGTCTGATTGGTCTAAGTCACTTTGTCAATATGAAAAGTACATAGATAACTGAAATATTCGAATGTAAGAATTTTTCAGCAATATAAATTGTTGTATGTTTTTCAGATCCAAATGTTCCTATAGTTACCATAGTGTATTTTAGATGATGCTGATGTAAAATCTCTGCTCAGTAACACTACCGATTCGATTGTTCAATATAAACATTCGTCTTTCAAATTTTTTATTGCGGTATTAACTCGTGAAATTTATCATCAAGTGATTTTTCTCAATTCCAGATGGCCACGAAGGATCTTTAGACCATTCTGTTACTGATGCGTATGGCGCAGGAGAGTGAGACTGGTATTGTTGCAACAACGTCTTTAACACAAGATATTGATGAGAACACAGTCTGTGGGCCTGTTTGGTGTCTGCTGGTCGTTCAATACACGTGCGTTCATTAAGAAAACGATTTCTTCATTAATGACAAGAATTTAATGAGAGTTCTCTGCTCGATCACAACTTTTACGTGATTCGATCGCAAATGTTTACATGATATAAGATTTTGGTAAATGAACAAAAAAGCGTGGTTTATTAACAGATGCCATTCTATTAATTGCGAAAATCATATTTTAATTATTTTTATATATCTATATTCGATTTTAAAAAGATCTCGACATATCAATGGATCAATAGACAACAATTGTGCCGTTCCTTTGCTACTGGCTTTAATATTGAGAAAATTTATTTCGACATTTCGTAGTTAAGTTTTGAAGAGTAAATTTTGATCGAGTATATGCACCGTTTTCGCCTGAGGAACCCTGAATAGAATTTGGCAAGTTCCATTATCAGAAATTTCTTCAGGAAAATCATAACATGGCTCATCGATCTTTCGTCCAAACAAGTTCTCTTTTAAGCCTTTAATTTGCATTTCATTGCCCAACTTGATGTACAGTATATGTATCTTAATGGTGGCATAATCTAAACCGCAGGTCAATAATACAACATACTCGTGTCGATTTTTAAATAACGTATAACTAATTTGAAATTGTCAAACTAAAGTTATTACGACAATATTTGTGGAAATGAGAAGATTAGAAGATCGAAACAACCTTATATACATAATATTAAGTTTGGTTTAGTTACAATTAAATGTTTAATTAAGTCGGATTAAACATTATTTAATAAATAACAATTAAATGAATTGAATTGCATTTTCATTATATGATGAATTAATAATAATTTGATGAGAGAATCACAGAATAATGACTTATAAATATTCCTGTTAACATTTGAATTGCTTTATTAATAAACTTAGAAATATTTTTAATTATTATTTCTACTATTATATTTAATTAATAAATATTGAAGTTATAATTTGATGTCTAACAAGCGGCCAAAATTCAAAAATAATTTTACCTACACTTACTTTCACTTAATATTTATGTTAGCCTGTTTATATGGTATATGTCAATAAATTTGATATAAAAATAGATTTGAATTCAATCAGTAAAGCGACTAAGCAAGAAAATCATGCATGAAAATATTAATTCATATCATTAAATTGGTAAAAATTTGCCAAAACAATTCGAAAATCAAGTATTACTGATAATTACACTTGATGAATTAGATATTTAATTTATATGAATACAGTAATAAATAATACTATGAAGACTAATTTAATTCAAAAAAATATATATAATTATTAAATTATTAAATAAATTAAGATGATTAATGGAAGATAAGTTCACAATAATAAATGGTTGTGTGAAATCATTTATAGTAAATAATCTCTCATGGTTTTCAGTCGTCGTGTGAACCATTCTTGTAAGGATGATCACATTTTATCCAGAAACCACCTTTCCTTTTTTAACTGGGCGGGAAATCACAGAATTCTTACCGCCCATCTAAAAACTTCAAAATCGATTCCTTGCTGCATGAAAAGAAACAGGCTACAAAAGGATTGGTGGGCAAACTGTTTCCCATCAACTATCTTTTCAAAGGTATTTTATAAAAGCAGATGGATCTGGTAGAACCCTATAGATCTATAGAACTTTGATATAACATGCTTTATCGAAAACAGAAAATGCTAATGGTAATGGACTCCTATGACAGCTGAATCTGTCAATGTAATTTGGATTTCTTTTGGGATTGTTTAAAAATCATTTACAGTTAATACATCTTTCTGGCAAGAGATTTTTGGAGAAATCATTTTTTTTTTCAATTGATAAATCTCTTTTGTTAGCGATTTCCTTTAGAGTTTCATAAGGTTTTTGAAAGTATAATGAGATATTTTCGATATTTACTATTTTATATGTGTCATTTTACGAATTTTATTCATTATTTTCTCGTTACATAAATTTCAGTTTATTCTTCAATGGATTAAATTATAATTTTTAATGATATTATCAAAATTTGATTCAAAATAATTTAGCAATACGATTAAAATAAATATAACATTCGTAGAGTATTCAATTTTTTTATGTGGTTGCATCCTCTAATCTAGAATTATGCATTGTTTTTTTCCAGCTCCAATCGCTCCAACTTCTCAAAATTGGATAAACAGAAATGCCACAAGTATAATTCTTCGATTATCATCTTGGAGAAATGGAGGATGCCCCATAGAATTCTTTGTAGTTCAATATAAACCACAAAGACAACAAGAATGGATTCTTATCTCTTCTCAAATTCATTCTGACCAAGAAAAAGTAGTGATATCTGATTTGGCACCTGGAACATGGTATAATGTATTGGTGTCCGCACACAACGCGGTTAGTGTGAAAGAAGCCGATTATCTGGTATCGACTCTTACTATGACAGGAGGTAAGTTATCGAGATTATAATGGACTACCGTCTCTTTATTTTATTTTATTTATTTTTTTAGTCTTTAACAAAATTTCGGGAATGCCATTTTTCACAATAATTTAATATGAATCAATAAAAATATCGCATAATTTTTTTTTTAATTAAAAACATGATACAGCAATTCTCCAAGTGCAATTCAGAAGTTCAACCATTACGAGGACACAAAATTCTCCTTTTAATTCCAATTTAACTTAGTATAAATTTAAACACATTTAGTACATATTTAGACAAAATTGTAGCAGATAATATCCTCTGATAAAAGCAAAAAAATTACCAAAATTTCTGAATATTTTACATATTGCATCTTCCTAATATAGTAGCAGTTTATAACATAATTAAAAGAACTTCAAATTTAATTATGAAAGAAATAAAACTGCATTTCAGTTGTTTTGTCGTATTTTTTTAAATTAAATTTTACAGTAAATTTTAAAGTTTAAGAAATATTTCTTTGTTTATTAAATTAGGTAGAGAGTTCTGAAATTCCGAATCCAATCTTATTTCTTTTGTTTTGATCAATGGAAGAAAGATTGCTTTTTACAAACAGCAAATATATTTATTTATTTAATTTGATTTTCGGAACGATGTCGTTGTAAATCCTCTAGGTTATGTTTAAGAGAACGAATTCAAACAAACCATATTAAAATTAAAACAATATACGTGCATATTAAAATCTGTTTTCTTAAAGAAAAAATAAAAAAATAATTGAGTTGGATCAACTTATTTAATATCTTTATTATATTTATAGTATGTTTCATTATAAATGTGAATAAAAAAATGATGTTAGAAATTCTATTAAACCGTAACAAAACTTATATAATAAAAATTAAATTTAA
>AYEL01050812.1:0-23995 GCA_000484575.1 Olivierus martensii | reverse complement strand
AATAGAAAGTGGCGTCATCTGTTGACAAAAAAAAAAAAAAAAAAAAATATCATAATTTAGTTTCTCTGAGAGCTAATGGAGAACATGGACAATTTTATTTTTTCCTTTTTACTTGCCTACGCTTTTTTAGAAGAAACTATTGGAGCTAGAATTCGAAGTAGGAGTAACAAGTATAAATTGCAAGAAATCTAACAATTTGGTTGAAATTTTAAAAAGTTTCCAATTTTCAGATAAAAACAAATCTTAAAAAATACCTGATATTTATATTTATACATTTGATAATTAATTTCTTTCATTATTAACTGTTTAATTCAGTTCAGATTATAAATTGAACTCTAATTTGTTAGACAGTATATATGACAAAAAAATTAAATAAAAACTTTGCCAAAGTTTATAAAATTCTCTTTCGTTCACGTTAAAAATTAATGATTTTTGATATAAAATATAGATTAAAAAATTTTCGGTAGTTTTTAAAATATATAGAGTCTATCATTTTCTAAAAATCTTTTATAGAACAGAATCTGTTTTAATGGCTAATTTAAGGCATCCCATGAAACATTCAAAAAATACGCCAGAATTTTGAAAATATTTTCCAAAACTCTACTTAAAATTGTCATAAAATAAAATATTTATTCATTCAATTGTCCATTTAAAAGAAAAATTGCCGAGTTAATATTTTATTATATTATTTTAATAAATCTTATAGGCATCGACTTTATATGAGATTATGTTATCATCTTTATTATCTTACGGATTTAAAATGTGAATTTTTATATAATATTTTAATTTTATTAATAATTTTGACATTAATAACAAAGAAAAATATTACAGTATTTTTTATAAAAGATCTTGTGCAGTGCACTATATAAAACTATCATTTAGTGTTTCAAAATTGCATAATTTTATAATTATATATATAAAAAAATTTTAATACTTTTTATGATAATATACATTGATTTACTTTTTATATTATTTAGCAACTGTGCAGCCTGATAATTTAACTGATCCTTCAAGGAGATACAGAAGTCTTTCTTTCATCGTTCCTATATGCTGCGCTGCAGTTGTGCTGGTTGCAGTTTCAGTTGCTGTTTTTCTGTTAATATGTAGAAAACGAAGTCCAAGAATGACAAATCTATATGAAGGTAAACTTTTTAGGCATATAAAAAAATGTGTACATGTTCTGTATATTTATATAAAGTAAAATTTTATTTTTACTATATTCATGTCGTAGGATCTGTCAATTTATTTTCTTCCACTCAGTAGAAATTTCATTTTTTGTCCTTTTTCTAAGTAGGATTATGGATTAAATTGTCCATAAAAAATTAAAATTACTTATTGTTGTGTTTAATATGTTGATTTATATCAAAATTGCAACTTACGGTATCACAGTTTTCTCAGGAGAAGAGTGATATATTGTAGATGATGATAAAAAAAAAAGTAAATATGCATTTAGATACATTAACAAGATTTCATAAATTATGTACGGTAGAATAAATAAAGTCTGGATGTTTATCCGATTCATATTACAGAGAGAAAACCTCAAGTAAATATGCATTTAGATACATTAACAAGATTTCATAAATTATGTACGGTAGAATAAACAAAGTCTGGATGTTTATCCGATTCATATTACAGAGAGAAAACATGAGTCATTATTTTATGATTCTACAACATGTGGCAGAAACATCATTTAGTATGGTTTCGAATAAATATGGAAATATTTCCTGGGAAAGAAAATGCTGAATTTGTTATATGCCTATATGTATTCGGCAGCAAAAAGAATTTTCTTTTTCTTAATGGTGATTGACTTGGATACAGGGTTATTTATATTTTTCCTTTCTTATATGGCGTTATAGAACATTCTAATAATGATACTATGTTGCGAATTTATAATGATCACATGAAATATATAATTATGAAATTGTTATCTTTATTACTTATAAATAAATATACAATTCAGATACATGTAAAATATAAATAAAAAAATAGTAAGAGCAATTTATTTATTTTTAAAATAATTGTTTTTATTTTATAGGTGTTCGCCATTCTGAAGATCCAAAAACAGATGCATTGGCAATGGGAGAATTAGAGAAAACTTATGATCAAAACAGAGAATCTATATATTTTCCCACTCCTTATGCCACAAGCAATATTCCTTTCGTTGGAAGAGATGATGGAAGAGTGGATGGAGACAGATGTAGAAGTTTGAACAGACCAAACATCAGAGGAAATGAGCATCTTTATGATATACCCCAACCCCTTCGTGATGATATAGTAATGCCTTCCATATAACTTTATAAGATATTTTTTCCTTTATCTTTATCTGATTTTTCCAATACAATGTCGTCATTGCAGAAATGGTGCACGTCTAACAGATATCAAATTCTTGTTAGCAAGAAAATAGGATAGTAGCTAGTTTATTTCTCCAAACGTATTTTAGAATTTGGTAGATAAAATCTCCTAATCGCACAAAATCACTTTTTTTTTTCCTGCTGCCATAATAACAAATCTTATTATGACCCTAACTTATCTAAAAAATAACCTTAAAATAGAAGTTAAATTTTATCTTTTATGAAATTATTAATTAGCGAAAAATTTTAAGAAGTTATTTATTTAAATTTTACAAGATTTAAATAATATAATTTTGACAAATTTTTCTGTTTTTTTTTTCTTTCATTATATGATATCTAATACAGTTAAGTGTGAAAAGTCTACTGCAAATTCATAATTTAATAGTTTAAAATATATACAACATTATGATTAAATTTTAGTATAAGACTTAGAATATTTTAAATATGTTTTTTTAGAAACATGAGAAACACGACAAGTCTAAACAAAACCGAGATTATGAAGAAGGTGACGCTAGATATGGATTTACAGATGTAATGCATCATGGTATTTGAAGAATTTTAATATCTTTTAGTTAAGAAAATTCTCATAATGATACTGCATACTTATAATTCCTCGTTAAATTATATAAATCTATTCGTACTGTAATTAATTAAAACGTAAAATATTATGATAAAATGATTTATATTCGAAAATATTATTATGTATTAATAATCATTTTTGTTGCAGACAGACCCCATTCCACTCCATCTGCAAGTTGTGCTCAATACAGCAAAATTCTAAATGGTAACAGATGGTCCATTCCTGAAAGCAATGATAGGTAAATGGGTTTTGTACTATTAACATTAAAGAATTTTTATAATTAAACAAAACAAATATCGATGATGCATAGTTTAAAATCATTATGTTAAGGAATATAAAAATTATGAGAATATATTATACGAAATTATTAAAAATTATATTTTCTCAAATATTATTCAAATTTGATGCCTAAATAATCAATTTAAAGAATTTTGCTGGTTTCTGTAATTTTTCTTGTCCAATTTTTTGTATATCGGCTTTGTTAACCATCATTTCGTTGTACCGTTTATGGATTTTTTTCCCAGTTTCTTCAAATAACATCTGGCTGTAGGATTTATTATTTTCTGTAATATTTTAACATTTACTTAATGTAGCATTTATTTATTCGAAGATGGCAAAATATAAAAGAAGAAATGCCTGTTACGCATCATCCCCTTCTTGTAGATGGAAGTGAACTTTCTGACGCTGAATGTGATCGGGAATACAAATTTTCATCAGGAAATGGTACTAGTAACTTTTAGTAAACTTCTTTTATTACATATGTTTTTCTAAGTTACAGTTTTCTCAAATTTTTGAATTTATAAAAAAAATAATTCTACAAACAAAATGGAAAAATGTCACGATGATTATAATAATTATGATCCCTGAGAGAATCTTTTAAGAAAAGATTTCTAAAACTAAAGAAATGAAAAATAGTTACAATATTATGATTGTTTATTAGTTGCAATGAAGTTATTTATGGTGAAATTTAAATTATCATTCGAATTTAAAAAATAAAATAAAATCATATTAGTGCTTAATATTTAAATAGCTTAGAATTCTTTAGAAAACTTTCAGATATTATTAACTATTTGTGATTCTAAAATATTTTTATTAATATGATGTAAATGGAATGCATTATGATAAATTTTGCTAATGATAATCTGTTTTAGTAACTAAATCTAATATTTTTTGTTACAAAATAAGGAAAATAATAATAAGCTTTTTTGTATATATCAATTTGGAATCTTTTAACATTTTTATGAAATGCTTTCCATTAACATGTATTATATTTTCCTTAAAATGCATATTAAATAGGTGTATATGTTAATGATATCTGAATATAATTTAGCACAGATCAAGAGTAATTATAAAATAATAGAGTAAATATAGATTAAAAATTAAAAAGTATTAAAAAAAAATTTATTAAGAGTAAGTAGTAAAAGAGATGGGTATAAATGACTATAAAACTTCTAGGCAGTGTGCCTTCTCTGGTATATTTTTACCACAGTTCCCTATCAAAAGTCTTTCTTAGAAATTATTTAAGTAGAATTTCCATTTTCAGTTTTGGACATTACAATGGTACGTCAGTGATACGTCTACTCACACACATTCTTTCTTGTAGAGATAGATATATCAGAAAGATTAGGTTTGGTTATGTTGATTATTACTAATACATTCAGTTCTACTGTTTCTCTTTCTCTAAGTGAGTATCATATTTAGTTGTAAGTTGCTAGCATAGTAACATAGTTGTAATTTATCTGACTAATATTTAGTTATAATTCTAACATAGTTAAGTTTTGATTTAATCACTAACATTATTTAGGCTGGGTTGAATTTATTTATCGGATAAGTATTTGGTCTAATTAGTCCCCCTTAGTACTCTATTTGAGTGGAAAGATACAATCAAAATTTTTCCACCAAGCCTGCTAAACAAAAAAAAACAAATAAAGATTAAAACTATAAATTGATTCATAAATTTGCAGGAAAGCAGGAAAAATATAAACTGAATTATTCTTTAAAACAGGAAATTAACTTTTTTAAAAATTATTTAAAACTGAAACAATTTTTATTTAAAATATAACAAACTGTATATATCTTGACTGACATTTTGTATCATCGTCATCAAGATCTAGATATAAATTTTGATTCACATCTAGCTTTTCAGTATCACGTCCAGTTTCGAAATAAGAATTTATGAAAAACGTTAAGGAATTCTGCAAAAATATTTTAGATGTTTTAAAAGATAAAATTTCGAAATATATATATTTTTATATATATTTTCACGTTATAAATTTAGTTATACATTTCTTTGCAACACTGGCTTCTTCATCTGAATAAAATAATAAAATTTTTAGATCATGAAATTCTGTAATAAATTATATTATTAATAGCACAATGGTAAATTTTTATATATTAAAAAGTACTTAAAAATGAATAATTTATTATGGATAAGTCTAATAGTCTAAATTATTTAAAAACATTGTAAAATATACAATTATGTTACTCTTATGTATAATTAATGTTTTCTAAAAAAATCGAAATAGAATTTTTTTTTAAAACTTTTAATATTTTTTTTTTTTTGAAGAAAAACAAGCTTTAAATATTTAAAAAACTTTTAATATTTTTTTTTTTTTGAGAAAAACAAGCTTTAAATATTTAATTATTTAATTAATAAAAAGGTCTCTAACGAATATATTCTATCCGATTTTATTAAAATAAAATTGCACCAACAAAGAGAAACGATATCTAATCTTTTAATTTAAAAATAACTCTTTCATACTTGTTAATGTAAAAGATTAAATTAATAATAAACCGATTAAGGTATATTTAATAAGAGATCTTAAATAATAATATTAAAATACCAGAGAAAATGACAATTAATTTTAGATGAATTTTTCACTTGAAAAAAAAAGTAATCTGTTTATTCTATTCAGCATATTAAAATGAAAAATTTTAAATAAAATTATGCTTTTATGTAATATTTTGTATATTATTCTCATGATAATTAAATTTTTGAATGATTAAGCAAAATTTATTATTATTACTAGACATAAGAAATTAAGAAATTATAAAGGTGATTAATTATTCTGAATAGATTATAAATTTAGCATTCCAACTTTTGCAACTGATGTAATGTATTTTTTATTTTTTTAATCAACATATTTCTTTTATTTTATTCCAATTAATTATTCATGTTCAGGTAATTTGAGAAAATAGAATGTTGCAATCATGTGAAAGAAATGTGATAATGTGTCACTTAAAACGGACATTTTCGATTAAGACTGTTGTCAGTTTTAGGTAATAGGACAAGTTATGTAGAATGTTTTGTATTTATTTTTAGATATTAATATGATATAAATTATATAATATAGCTTTTCCTGTTAATTTTCAATAAATTGGTATTGGTTTAATTTCAAATTACATTAACTAATAAAAAACTGTTTGACGTGCAGTTGCAATCAAAAGAATATAAAATGAGCAAGATGTAATTGGAAGTTAGAAAGCATTACAGAAGTTAGAAGGAAAAAAAAAAAGACCAGCGAATTCGACTTAAGAGTCTTGTTATTATGGATGGAGAAATTGGAGATTTTACATTTATAATTTATTAACCGAAACTAAATCATTTTAACAATGACTTTTATTTTCTTTCATAACGACACGAAAGTCATTTCCGTCAGAGAAATTCCGTATAAAGATATTTAAATTATCTCTTTTGTAAACATTTCTATCAAACTATTTGGAGACAATAACAGCACGATAATTCTTTTCAGAACAAATTAACTTTGTTTGAATTGCGTAAAATTTTCCGAATATAAATCATCAAACTTTTTCACAGCATAAATTACGCATTTTCTATCTTTTTATCAAGAACATGCTGTTATTTTTCTAATAATAAAATCTCATCTGCTACCTCTTCTTGTAATCTATTTTCTTAAGTGATTCTTCATTGAATATATCCAATCTTAAAGCCCACAAATCTTTACAACGTATCTATCATCTATACCTGACGACACCATCGGAAGGCAGTATTACGTCTATGGGAGAGCCAAAGTTCATTTATATCACTACGCCGATGATAAATTCTTTGCGATCTTAAACAATTGCATAAAATTATATAAGCTTCGAATAAAAAAAATTACGATATCAACATGATTTTAACATATAAATAATCTGAGTGTCTATAATACATACGATAATCAGATGCGCAATGATATTTTGCACATTCCAATCGATTCTAACAGTTATAAAATGGCGGAGAGTTATAATTTTAAGTCATTCTAGAAAGGTTGCATGATTAACCGCCAAACGAAGTAAATTGAAGTGAATGTTTATTCGAAATTGAAAAGTGTAAACCCAGAAGCACGATTACATAAAAATAAATACCATTCCTACTGACTCTGTTACCTTTTACATCGAAGTCGACTGTTCCGTGCGCATTAATACCGTCAGAAAAATTGGTAATATGCCCCTTCATAGAGTCAATACTGCCTTCTGATGCTGTCGTCAAGTATAGCATGTAGTTGCTTATTATTGTATTCGATTCACAACAGAAAAATATAATTCAATACTTCCACGGAACTGGATCCCAATTTTTTCTTCATTTCATCTGCTCTTTTTTGAACTCAATAAATGGCAGGAAGTCGACGTTATAAAAATAGACAAGTCGGATTACAGAATTTAGTGTTTAGTGTCATATTCACTGATATATTGTTCTGAACAACATAAAAAAAATTGTTCTAAAGTTAATCTCGAGACGAATAAATAACTGATCAGCGTGAATTTTTGTTTTAAAACTATTTCGGTAATTAAACTGAAAGTTAACTTGATTTTAAGAGTTGTTTCCAATTAACTTGCCACAATTAAGAGTTAATAATTAATTGTTTTAAAAATGGCCAATCACATCTTGCAATTATTGATGTTACTGATTCGCAATTAATATTAAAGTCGTTCAAACGAATGTTGTTTTCAAATTAGATATATGATAAAAATTGTTATTTAAAATTGTATGACATAGATAAAAATTAATTAAAAAGTTTTTAATAGATAAACTAAACATTGATTAATTGATGAATTAGGTATAAAGACAACAGTGTTGTTACAGTCCAATTGGTAAATTGAAGTCCAAGAGATCTCTTGCCATGACGTCCAGAAGAAGAAAGTTCGTTTCTTTATTTCGAGAAGGATCATTAATTATGATTGTAATTGGATTAATGTGAAAATAAATTAGGATCTTTACTCTTTATCTGTAACATCTGTCATGTTTTATCGCATACTTCCAATGTGTACATTTGTACAGTGTGTCAAAAATTAAAAAACAAAAAAATGTGAATAAATACGTAGATTTTTGTAAAAAAATTTATTGTTTTAAATTAATTATTTCTAAATTTTTTAATGTTTCTTTAATCAATCAACATTAAATTCATTATTTTAAAACAATTAAAAAATATTTAAAAATTAGAGAAGATGAATCGGCAACATTGATTACGATTAATCAGTCTCTAATGCTCGTGCTGCCATCTTTCGGAATATAATAGAAATAAAATTCGATTTAACTGTTTTTACAAAATATAATTTCTGCATAATAATAATAATAATAATAATTTAATATCGATTTTATCAATTTTACAGTATTCATAAAAATTTTATAATATGATAAAATTAGTTATTTTGATGATAATTATGAGTAACAAGCTTAAAAGATAAAACTTAGTTAAAGATTAATCATGTTCGCTTCTATACAGTATAAATAAAATTATATTAATTCGATTTATATAAGCAGAGAAAACTGATAAATTATTAATACGGTTCTTGATTCGAATTTGATGTTTTTATTATTAGCAACCATATTTTGATAATTTATCCAGCGAAACTGAATTCATCTTTAGTTAATTGGACAATAAGAGAGAAACACATTGATTGAATTAATAAAAAATAGAAATAACTTTAATTTACTCTTTAAACATTATGTAAGTCATTTATTTATTATCATAAGTTATAAAAAAAAACACAAATATCTATAAATTTTACCACTTAAATAAATTCTATTATTGTATAGGAGAAAAAATTTAATAAATCTTTATTAAAATATTGAAAGAAATTCAATTTTTAGAATTTTTAAATCGTATATAACATTATTCTCTCTCTCTCTCTCTCTCTCTCTCTCTCTCTCTAAAAATTTTTCAATAAAAATTCGAAAGAATACAAGAATTAAAGTGAAAAATATTAAAGTTCTAAAAATAACAAACACATACATAGAATGAAAATTCATTTATGGAAGATATTTCTGTGATGTTGCTACTAAATTAAATAGTATGAAATATTAAATCAATGTTTACAAAACGGGAAATAGGAATAGAATTAAAATTTTATTAATTTATTTACACTTAATTCATAGATAACCCAATAAACTCGAATGTTTCAGTTCGTATATGTTGTACATAAACTATAAAAATCGATAGTTTCGAAATTGTTTTTTCTCAATTGTGATGAAATCCGTGTGAAAAACCATTTATCATAAATCTTGTTTAAAAAAAAAAAAAAATTATATTTTCGAAAATAATATTCAAAAATTCGAGGATTTCTTCAGATGCATTATTGTTTTTTATGCATAATTTATAAGGATTTCCAATAAAAAAATATTACGTTTCACTAGTAACAAAAAGCAATAAAGCTTATGCAGTACTATAATAAAGTTACATAGTTTTAAAAATAATTACAGGTTTTCTCCCCTTTACATTTGCGGTATTTTCAACATAGTCTTTACAGTATTTAAGGCCTTGGGCAAAAGCTTGCACTGAGGCCTCTACGCACTCATTCATGGGAATAAAAATGTAAATGTAAACTTTAATAAGATTAAACGTTTAGATTTATTGGTATTTTCAATAAAATCAATGTTTAAACGTAAAAAGAATATTAATTAGTTGGTGATAAATTCACCACATGGGAACTGCCCATGCATTAAGACAGCTTTGTGCATTATAACAATATAACTGACCGTTATTACTAGCGAAAATAATGTCAAGTATTTTTAACACTTAATTCCAAATCATAGATGACAATGTTAGAAAATCCCTTAGAGAATTTCTATTTAATCGAAATTTTTCATAATGACAAAATATGTAAATTATGATTGACAGCATTTTCACCTTCCGTTTTATCTCAGATTTACAGTATTTTTAAATCATATCAGTCGGTAGCAATAGAACATTATATTTAAAAATAGTATCCAACTTAAAATTGATCGGATACAAATGTTGAGCTTTTTTATATATATACTGAGCTCTATATGCTAAAAAATGAAGTTATAGGCAACTTACCCACATTAATCTGAATATCATTTATCTAATTTCTATTTTCTGGAATCTAAGTTACCCAAATGTCATTTTCCGATATCAATTCGCTCGAACGAATCCAACTTTTTCAATTCACATCTGCGTGAATTCAATTTGTCTTATTCTTAGTTGCCCGAATGTCACTTACCTGATTTTTAATTTCCCGATTTAAAATTTTCCTGAATGTCACTTTCTCGATACCTATTAGCTTCGTATGATTGCCTTGTACTTATGGAAATTTTTGTTTTAAAATATAAAATATTTCCATAATAATTTTCTATAATTTAACAAATGATAACATTTTAACAAAACTGATTTTCTTATTCTAACTGTAATTAAATATCGAATCGATTATCGATTGCAATAAATTAATTTGAAAATTCAGTAGTGTACAATATTCCCCAAAGAGGCCAATATTACGAATTAATTGAAGGAAATGAGAATGGAGAAATGAGGTTTAAGATATTTATATTCGAGCAAGCAGCTGATATTCAGGACAAGTGGATTCGATCAAATGGGATTAAGGGCAAGTGACGTTCCGAGAAAATGGAACTTCAGACAAATTGGATTCGGACAAATGATAAATGGATATATTTATACTTCTAAATACGCATATATCAAACGTCAGTTGTTAAACCGATACCCGTTCCATGTACTCTCGAATTCCGTAGCCATGTTTCTATCTTTATCCACTTGAAAATATATCAATAATACGATTTCAGGTTAAAACAGTGATCAATTTCAAATTATACTTATTAATTCTCAAACATTTCGTTTATAATAGGCATTACTCATTGATTGAAATCTCCTTTATCACCGACAAAGACATTTTTCTCAATCTTCAATAATGAAAAGTGACAGCTAAAGAAAATATGATAGGATGATGACTGAGTATTAACTTCCTAGGACATTCTAAGAAACTATAGTAATGGTTTTCTAAGAGCAAATATAGTATATTTTGGAAATCATCATGACTTTTAAAATAATGTGTTATTTAATATTATAAAACAAAAGTAAAATTTGGTCTTGTAAGGCTCTATAGAAAGAATATATGAAAACGATATCATAGGGACATTTCCATATAAGAAATTTTCTCAACAATATTTTAATATCATAAACATAATTACTTTTTCTAAAATAAAATATAGAAAGAATATATGAAAACGATATCATAGGGACATTTCCATATAAGAAATTTTCTCAATTTATGATATTAATGATGTTTATGATATTAAAATATTTAATTATTTTAATATCATAAACATAATTACTTTATTTCTTTTTCTAAAATAAATAATACGCATGCAAATATATAACTGCAGTTTTTTTTCTTATATAGATTTCATTTTCATTTATTTATTTATATTTGATATTTATAGTGATTAAAAATAACTGATTTTTTAAATATTCAATAATAGCTGTTTTGATAATTAAAATTTAAATACTTCATTTACGTTTCTTAGACCTATAATAATAATAATAATAATAATTTATTACTATAAAGTACTGTAATTATAATAAATGCGAAACAAATTAATTATAATTTTTGTTTAGGAAATAGTCCAAACTCAAACATCAAAATAATTTAATCCAATAACTTTAAACTACTCCTTTACGGGATTATGCAAAGTAGATAATAAATAATTACAGGTATCCCTCCTATAACACAGTGGATAGGTTTCTGAAAAACGCCGTGTTGTGTGAAACCGTGTTATATGAGACCTGGAGCCAATATAAAAAAGTGAGTTAAGTTCCAAAACTAATTAAAAATAAATAACTCTCTCTAATTCCACATAAGAAGTTTAATTTTTATTAAGAATTAACACGAAACATAAAAAAGAAAAAAATATAGGCCTACGTTAGAGTTCTCAACCACTGTGCCGCGAAAATGAATTGTATGTATATGCACCGATTCCTATAAATAGGGTATCATTAGAAAAATCTAACCCTCGAATTTCTGCGATAGTCAAAATTTTTTGTCGTTATTCATAATTTAAAATTAAGAAATAAAAATTAAATTAAAATTATAGTTTCACTAAAAAGATAAAACCCGCAGATGGAGCTATAACTTAATAAGAGCTGCCCTTTAATGAACCCGTGTACGAGTATGTCTGTAATCTGAATATAATAAATAAGAATTAATATAAAAATTTGTTGTTAAATCTAAATTATTATTTGTCGGCCGGATGGCCGCGTGGAAAAGCTTCGGCTTACCACCCTGGAGGATCCGGGTTCAAATCCGGGTCCCACACCTCCAATTTTTCAGGAGAGTCCGGGCCCGGCCTGTTGAACCCCATCCTTCAACCATCCGGTTGACCCCATCATGGGTGCTGGTCAGCCTGTGATGGGAGCTATAAATGGCTGCCTCCAGATAAAGAATATCCCATGAGAATATGGCGGCGTAATAAAACTAACCTAACCTAACCTAAACTAAATTATTATTTAAAATATTTAGGTGTACCGTCAAATTTTAAAATATTAAAATTTGTTCCTCAACAGAAAAAAAATTGAGAACCACTGCGTGTTAGACCCTAAAGAAACAATATACGTTAAAAACAAAAGGAAAGAAAAAGTACAGTATACAGTCTATATAACATTCATCTATAGTCTATACCTGTATCTTCCTTACCACTGTTCAGTTTTCATAATATCAACTTCACACTTTCTGAACTTTTTATGCGTTTAAAGCAGGTTTTCTAGGTTTTGGGGCCTGCGGACCAAATGCAGCCCGCGATGCCAGATCATCCACGATCTTGAATTTATAGAGATAATTTACATTTTTACAAAAAATAAATAAATTTTATTATATTATAATTAAAAAAATTGTTCAGTTTAAAAAATACATGTATAAGTGCTTATAAATATGTATTGAGAGTTTTTTATCATATATAAGTGAAAAAACTTTCTCAATCATGAGTATTAATAACTCCAAATTAAAATCAAAATTAACTGATGAACATTTATAAGTGGTGTTAAGAATACAGTAATACCCTGCTTAACGCTGCTCGTTTAACGCTGTTTCAATATAACGCGGTTTTTTTCAAATTCTATATTTTTTTATTGATTCATTTTGGTGCGGTTTTCAAACCGTTACACTCACATAAATCCGAAATCGCACGAATTTGTTGCTTTAATACTCCTATGCCTTCTCACATTGCGTTTGATACCAATGTAGTGTAATATATACGAAAGTTTGCTGCGGTCACAGTTCATATTTATGATCGGTCATCAAGAGTAAGATGAGGAGCAAAAATAACTTGCAACGGATTTTCTCAAAACAAGTTTAACCACTATTACGGAAATAATGGATCAGTTATACAAAATGATCCAAATTTTGATAAAACTTCAAAGGAAAGGCGAAGTGCCATGGATGCGATGTCTCGGTATTAACAATTGCTTGCTGAAGGAAAGAGGAAAAGGCAAACGACATTAGATAACTTCTTAACGAAAAAACAAAAAGTGTCAAATAAGGAAGAACCTTCCTCATCGCAAACAAATTATTACTCGAATATTTTTGATTTTCATGAATGATTTATGAATACAAATCTATATTATTAATAAAAAATGTCTATAATTAATGTAATACAATAGTAATTATATGTTACAAAATAAAATAAAAAAATGGTACATATATTTTTTATTCACTGTTCTGTTTCACTTATTTCCCTATTTATATGTTAAGATACCTCGTTTAACACTGTTTCGTTTAGCGCTTGGTTTGTTTGGAACGTATCCCCCGCGTTAAACGGGTCTTACTGTACATTCAACCGACTTAGAACCAAGGCTCAATCATATTATCAAAATAAAACAACTGCACAAGTCACACACTTCAGATTGATGAATTTACAGTATTATTTTTTCTTTTTTTATTTGAAATAATTTAGTTATTTTTGTTTAATTATTTTTAATTTAAGCAGTTTGTAATAAAAAGTAATTATTGTCATAAATAAAGAACGTTTATGTTATAAAATTAGTATAAATCTTTCCCTTGTGTATAACTTTTTATCGATTTGAACGTATTTTTCCATAGCACATTTTTTTGGCCCGCCAAATATTTTCTAATTTACAATTTGGCCTACCTAGGCAAAACTTTGGGAACCCCTGATTTAAAGTTTGTGTATCTTCTGATCTCTTTACAAAATTTGTAATCTAACCCGCTACAATCCGCTAGAAAACAATTGTGCCTTAACATATACCCAAAAAAAATTTATGAATAAAAAGTTTTTCTTCTCTTTCCCATTCCTCTATTGAAAAATAAAAACTTATTTTTTATTCATAAAGTTGGGAACACAAAATATTCAATTGTCGCCAATTAACTCAATTTCAAATCGAAAATAGATTGCATATCGTACCTTTTGTGGCAAACTAGCGAAATTACATTTATGAATTATTTTAGCAAAGTATAGTCGATTCTGCTTAATTGTTGGGACTAAGCCATTTTGGCCCAATTAAGCGGCTGCCTCAATTAAACGAACTAATAATAAATTCCAAAATAAAATATGCAATACCTAGGTAAATAAATAAGTAAAAAATAATAATTAGGTACTATTTTAATGCTTTATTAAAATAGATATCTAATTATTAGCTTTTTATCGATCTTCTCTGACTTCGCCTTCAGCACTAGGCCGCTGATATACTAGCTAACTATAGAAAACCATAATCTAATGTTTCTTCGACTTCTGAATCCTTTCCATACGCTTTCTTTTGGATGTTCCTATTCTTTCTGTAATGCCCACTCCTTAAGCAGTTGATTTTCTTTTTGTAGAACTTCTTCGACTTCTGGATCCTTTCCATAACGCTTTCTTTTGAATGTTCCTAGAATTATTCTGTAATGCCCACTCCTTACGCAGTTGATTTTCTTTTTGTAGGAGACGAGTGTAATGCCCACTCCTTACGCAGTTGATTTTCTTTTTGTAGGAGATGCATCTATGGGTAATGCCCATTCCTCATGCAGTTGATTTTCTTGTTGTAGGAGACGCGATATAGTAGATTTTGGTACACCAGTTATATCAGGGAATCTACGATGGCTTGTATTAAATGGCTGGCTTTTAATTTTATCCAGCAAAGCAATTTTACTTGAAAGTGTAAAATCATTTCTTGGCATCTTAGCAAAGATTTAAAAATTTTAAATAAAATCGGCACTGTAAATGTATATCTCTAGGTACAGTATATAGTAACAGTAGACTGTTAGGCTGGATTCACACTGGCCTGCGACCACCATTACGATTACGATCACGATTGACAGCTTGCAACATAACATGCACATTGATCACGACCGGCTTCAGGAATTTTCGCAACTTGCAACATAACATGCACATTGATCACGACCGGCTTCAGGAATTTTCGAATCAACCAATAGCAACTGCATAAACAACAGCTAATAAGAACTGATGTAGCATACAGCTCGTAAAGGATGGCCAAATGCCTTCTTTCTATTGGCTACCGTAATGACGTAGCCGCTGCGACCGTGATAATATTCGGCAAGTTGAATATTGTCGTGGTTGCAACGAAAAGTCGTGAAGCGAGGTCTGATAGGATTGTTTCTATAGTAACGGTCGCAGTCGTGGTCGAGATCGCAATCGTAAAGGCAGATTCCCACTTGAGCTGCGCCACCGCAGGCTGATGAGTCACAAACGCCGATATGCCCGGTATTTGTTCCCATTCAATGATTCATTTAAGCGTTTGCCGTAAACAATTGACGACATCAGCCAATAGTCGGTAAGAATTATACGTCAACCACCAATCACCACCATTGTATAATTCGTTTAATACTAATCACTTCTCTGATTGGATAGTATCTGCAACTAGTCGCAGTATAGAAGCGCAGACGTTGGAAACTAGCAACGTCTACGTTTCTAACAAATGACCGCAAGATCAGCTTCCGTTGCTATAGAAACGAGCTCCTTCTGCATTTGCTGCAGACTAACCCCAAGTGGGAATCCGCCTTAATCCAGCCATAAACAGACGCATACTTGGCCAGACGCACGACGATAGATAACTGATGCACATCACGCTAGTGTTGCCAAATAATAGTGTACGCAATGTTTACATACTTTCGAAAAATCTCTAAAATATATCAAAAATTGCTAAATTCCTTTCTGCTACTGTCCAATTAAGCGAAAAGTTGTCCCAATTAAGCATTTAAATTGTGTATAAGTTTATTAATTTGGTTTAACTATAACTGATACATAACGTATAATTTTGTAGTTTGAATTATTGAATTTAGGCTAAGAGAGCGATAATGTAAGATGAATGGGAGCAAAGAGAATAGATAATGTAATGTTATCACACAATTAGCGGTATATATTGAATATACATAAACAAAATTGAATAAGAAATTGCATATAAATCTATAGGATATTATTATTAAAAGAATTGCTTCATGTTTAGAAAACTATGTTACTATAACTTCTCTATCTCATTATATTACTGGATTCACACCAGAAATTTATGAATTTATGTGGAATATGGAACCAAGTTGTTTCAATCTTTTCAACATGTTTTAAAAATTAAGTCTATAATCTTTTTAATCATATTGAAAATAATCATTGTTATAAGTGAATGAATTTATAATTAACCGTATTTTCCCATTTATATAGTCTAAAAACAGTTCAAATTATTAAAAACATGCTTTCTTTTCAAATTAAATGATTTTTGTTTCAAATATCAGAGATTTAAATTATACTATTACAATTTTTAAAAATAAATATGCCTGACAAATTTAGTCTACATCTGTCAAAATAGCATTCTCTTAAAAATTCTGTAAACAAATATTACTCATATTATGCTTGATTTTAAAAGAAATAAAGATAATTCAAGCCGTAATTTGAGATTTGTTTGTATAATACAGAATGGGCAAATCTGTTTTCACATTTTATTTCAAATTTTTATCGAATTTTTTCAATAATTTTCAAAATAATTTTAGAATTTGCAGATTACTCTAAAGTTATCATATAATATTCATTCAAATACTGTATATAAGGTAAATATCACAATATAGTATATCTAACATTAAATTTAATGCCTTCAATCTACCGGTAACAGTTTGCTATTAAGTAGTTTATTAAACTGAATATATTTAAAGGAAAATAAGAAAAATATATTTCATTATTATCCTATAAGTGGCAGTTTGACTATAGAGAAGATTCTCTTATATATTCAATAAATCGAATACACTAATAGAATTATTATCACATTTTCATAGCCTATAATTTATTTATCTATTAGATATTTTGGTCATTTATATCGATCAAATTAATCATTAACTATCTTGATATATCATTAGACGTGACATCAATAAATCACACATAATCAAGACAAATAAATCTATAATCGTAAGGTCATCAATGATAGCCTATAGTTAATTATAGATATTATTAAATACACTACAAATGTAATAATTCTTAATATTCTACAGTATTTAATAAATGAAGAGTTAGTAAAATTAACTGCAAATATTTGTATATAAAATAAACTTATTTGTCAATATTATACTTTAATGATCAATATAGTAATGATTTGCATATTTGATGATAAATGTTAGGAATATAATGTATTTTATATATATTTTTTTCGGTTGTTTGTTTGTGGAGAGTGATTTCTCAAACGATAGAAACTATAACCTCTTAATTTGGCAGAATTATTTCTACTTAAATAACTGGCTTATTCAATGATTTTTAAAATAATCTTTGCTATAAAATTACGAAAATAAAAAAAAATCATAAACTAACAACTTAGTCACTAGATGGCGCTGTGTCATAAGACTTCAGCTTGGGAAGTTTGAATTTTCCTGATGACACATAGAGTTTTCAGTTTATTAAACTTGGTGAATTGTTGGGTTATTCATAATTTAAAAAAAAAATTACTTTTTAGTAAGCTTATTCTAAAATATCGAAGAAATATCCCAGTTTTAAATCAAATCATCCGTATGGACTGTGCTAAGTATGACTAAAAATTTTTCCAATTAAGCACTGTCTGTAAATACTATTACAAACACTTTGATCCCCTTCTCTTCTTCATTTTTCGTCATACCAAATTGATCCCCTAATCATCACACTAATTTGAAGATTCTTCCCTTCTATTTAAAAATATTTTTTCCGATTTTATGTAAAAATAAAAACATATACAAAATAGTAGAAAACAGGAATTACTTTATGCCGGAACTTTTTAAATATTGTATATTATTTAACTTCCAAACATTCAAATAATTGGATATAAACGTCTTAGAACTAGAAATGTCTTATATTTTATAACAAATGCATCTCCAAATACTGTATATAGTATTACATTAAAATGTGTTTATTTTTCGAATAATTAAATAAGATGGAGTGGGGTAAGTGCAGCGTGGTTTTTGTAAAGTTGGACTTTAAACGCAAATATTTTAATCTATTTTATAAATATTTAACAACGTCGGTACCAATCGCATTGCGCAGCTATTACACTTTAATTCATCTTTGAAAATTTTAATTTTGTTACAAAATGTCTGATATAGCCTCAAAAATAGAAGATAGAAGAAGAAAAAGAAGTCTGCTACCCTGCACTTACCCGAAACGGAGCAAGAGAGTACGTACAAGTTAAAAACGCTTTGAAGTTTAGTTACACACTTATACACTCTACTTGGCAAGAGCAGAATTATGAACAAATTTGCTATAAAATGCTTTTTACTGCATTAAGATAAGTTGTTTCGTTTTAGTTATCTTTTGTTAAACAAACAAGGATAACTCTACTTTGCATTTGTACTTATTATTTACACTTTGTATTTATGTTGTTAAACAAACAAAAATACAAAGTGTGTAAATGTTTAATAACAATTTGTATACGTATATCACTTTGTATTTTTGTTTTATTTCGCTATACTTTCTCTCACATTATTTACTTTACATCACTTTTTATTTTTTTTTTTCAAAATAACAAAGTACACAGTTTGTTATTTAATATGACAAAATGTTTTCTATTTGAAATGTGAGGGATGGTATAGTGAAATATGACAAAATGATTTTTATGGATTAAAAAAATGGTTTATACGAAAATTTTAATTGATATCTTTGCATTTATCAGTCATCATTTCGACAACGTTCACATTCGTTCATTACTTTTGAATAATTGCCCCTGTTAGTTTTTCTGACGTAATTGCGAGTCATGTTACATGCAAGAAATAAAACTTAATAAACAAATTAAAATGTAAAACACGAAACAATAAAACTGAACGTGTTATGTGGCAAGAAAAGCCTAATACGCAATTACCCCAAGGTGATGATCTGCACTTGCCCCATGTAACAATATTTACGGGGCAAGAGCGTATTAGGGTTTTTCTCGATAAATTTTAAAATGTCCAAAATATTGCTTATTTAACGTAAACTTTAATCAATATTCTTCATACTTACAAAAAAACAGCCTCTAATATGAAGTTATCTTAAGAACTATGGCACTTTTAAGGTACTGTCAAAGTTGTGTGTGCTGTTCAGATGCTATGCTTCTGTAATGGTCGATGTAAATACCAGAATCTCATCATTCATCGTGGATATCTATGTCGATAGGCCGATATTAACTTTTAGTAGATTACTACAATATCAATTAGGAAAATTTCACATATTTTATAATAAAAAAAGCCCGTTAATGCACTTGTTCCAATTACGCACTTAGCCAACTCCACCTTATAAACAATTTATATTATAATAAGAAAAAACTTTGATTATAAAAATGTAAAACTTTAATCATTTTACAACATGATATCATAATATGAATAACTCCCTCCTTCCCCTAAGTCATATATATCATTACAAATTACTACTCCTTCCCTCCAATAACAGTGTGACATAATTTATGATGCTCCTAACTTGAATGTTTCTTTATCTGTTGTCTTGCCATCTGATATCGAAGAAACTACTTCCAAATACAGAACTTTAATGTTTTTTTCAGTTGAATTTACCTATAAAAAAGATATAAGTAAATAATATTGAAGTGGTATTTTTATCACACAACATTGATCTTTTATCAGACAATTATTGAGTTAATTTATTTCGTATAATTATTCTAAATTTCAAAAAATATCCATATTATATTGAAATTAGTTAAATCCTTCGCTGATTGACAATTATACTCATTAATATAAGGCAATAAGTTAGAGACCTAAATCATGATATATAGAGGCCTACACTATTATGTAGTGTATGTATCATAATTTTATACATATTAAATATTTACAACATTTTAAAATTTTAATTAATTCTTTTTTTATTCTTTGTCAGAGTCCCTTTAACCTGCTTAGATATTGGATGTATAACAGACGAATTTTGTTTATTGGGGAGTCCAATAAACAAAATTCTGCATTGTTATCTTAAATATTTGTTACCATCTCCTACGACTTCGACACTAGTTTAGACTTTGGGAAGCACCCGAAAGAAAAGACAAAAACATTTCATTAAAGAATAAAAATTATTAATTAAAAAATAATAAAGAGTAATAATGTGCTTACAAATCCAAGTCTTCTAATCTCCTTGCTCTTCTTCTGTTTTATCATTATGGATAACTTTCTAGCAGGTCTATTGCCTTAGAAGTATTGATATTTAAAGCAAAGTTCTCAAATATCAATAATTCTAAGATTGTTATTATAACAAATTGATATAATTGATTCTTAATTATCTCAATTAGTTAAAAAAACTTAATTATTCTTAATTAAGCTTAAGTACTTAAAAATATTAATTTATTTAATTAAACTAATCTTAATTAAAGTTAATTAGTTCTTAAACTCAATTATCTGATCTTTTCTTGCTATCCTTTAATCTTCCAGGAAGTTGATTGCCAACTGAAATGCAAAAAATAATTGTATTTTATAAAAACATACTTGCATAAATGCATTCTATTACATTCAGAGTTTTCAATAGGGTTGTCTAGCCAATTTAAATCTACTTACAATGCTTATTTTCATGAATTTTCCTCCAATTGATTCTTACATTCGTATTATCTTTTGACAACTTGTAACCTGAAAAAAATTATTCGTCATTATTTTAATTGCTTTGCTATGAAGTAACAATGTATGGGTGAATTCTTCACGATAATTGACTAATCGATTATGCTTATTTGATATGAATTAATCATGATATCTTTGCTTCGTGATCAATCAGTGTTAGGCCTATTAATAGAATTTGTTTGAAAATACGTCTTTAAAATGTTCTTTTAAAATGTAATTGCAAACTTTATGCTCCTGATTGAAAAAAAAATTGCAAAGTATATTTAAATAAACAGAAACATGCAAAGAAAGCAAATGAAACAGTTTTATCAACTGAATATTTCAATCCTCTGATGAATTAATGAATATATTAATATTAATTTGTGATATTTTGAAGCTGATAAAATCAAATGTCTGTATATCCATTACTAATAATTTTTGCAATAATTAATGAATTTTTATGAAACTTGGTATCAAAATTTTGATATTGAAAGGAAATTTGATGTTGCATAACATAAATTTCTAGCTTCGACTTTTTAAAAATGGCATAAATTCGAGCTTGTGAGTTACTATTAATATATCCTGAAGTAATATTTGGATTTTTATGAAATATAGTATGATGATTTCATAAAAATTGTTCTGGGAGACATAGCAATTAATCTTTTATCTTTTTCAAGTTTTAAAAATAGCGGATGTTCAAGCATTGAAATTTCTCCTAGCAACTTTTGAATTATTTTATTAACTTTTTCAGAATTAGACACGATGATCACTCCATAAAAATCTAATTAAGATTGATTGAAGTAAATGGACTACATTGATTAACCCTGTAGATTCATTCTTCTGAAAATGGAGAATATTCAAGCTTCTAAGTTTTTCTTAATTATAAAACTGCTTAATACGCTTTGATGATATTCAATACATGCCCTTGAAGATGATTTTCATGACACATATATATTTAATTTATTTTAAAAATTAAATATATTTAATTTTCAAATAAACCTTTCAACAATTGGATATAAATCTCTTAGAACTATATATATGTTTACATTTTATAATAAATGAATCTCCAAATATATTATATTACAACGTTTATTTTTCCAACAATTAAGCGTAAACATTTTATATTTTATAAAAAAAATATATATATTTTAGTCACAGAGATGTAAAACACTAACCAATTCTATAGCGTGACATCACAATTGGCCTTACTCTTTCCCTTCCCTTCATTTATTTTCACAATTTTCTACACTCTCCCTCCCTCCCCTAACAACGTGCCCTTAGTTTATGGATGAGCCCTTAAAAATAATAAAGATTGGTAACATGATTAATTTTCGATTTAGTACACAATATCATAGCATTAAGAAACTAAATATTTCTGCAAATCAATGTTTTTCAAATCGAAGAGCAGAAAGACATGTAGACTCATGGTCCTTCTTATGAGAATTGTATTAAATAAAATCTGAATTGAACAAACCGATATGTAAATAAGCAGTATTGTTGATATAATACAGGATATACACAAAGTATTGTCGGAGTTTGAAAGTTGTTTAATTTCTCTTAGATGTATTATGCAAAAAATAAACCATATTTGAGACAAAAGAGTAAATCTACAAGTTTTTACAGCAGTTATTAAAGACGAGGGCTCAATGTGAGCACCATCGTTATGTAGTCTAATTCCTATCATTCTGGACAGCATGTCTGATGTGACGGACTGAACAGCCGCAGTAATCCTGCATCTCAACTCAGACAAGTTGGTACATAATGGTGGCACCTACACCTCATCAAATTTTATGGACCATTCTTTTTCATTGATAACCTGTGATAGGCAAATGTTCTAGGATTGGCTCTTTCTTCAGCTGCAAGATGAAACACAAGACTTCATTGGGCAACAAGACGGGCTCTCTTCATTTTCTTCACGATGCACGGGAATAATTGACTGATACTGTTCATCAACGGTGGATCGATTGTATCCGCAGGACACAGTTTTTCTGCAGTAACATCTAGAATCCCTCGATCTCATAATTTTCTTGCTGTGGACGTATGTGAAGGATTAGGTGTGTGCGTCACCTTACCTACCAGTTTGTCTGAGTTGGGACATAGAATTATTGCGGATTTTCAGTCCATCACATCAGACATGCTGGGCAGAATATGATAGGAATTAGACTATTAGCTGGATTTGTGCCATGTAAAGAAAAGTGCTCACAAAATACAAAATACAGCAGATATTACAAGAACTCACATTGAGCCCTTGAGTGTCTGCTGTAAAAACAAGTAGATTTGCTCTTTCGTCCTATGTATGTTTATTTTTTTTATGCACCGCAGCTAAAAGAAATTAAATAAATTTCAAACATTGACAATACTTTGTGTACACACTAAATTTATGTTTTTCAAACTATGCTCAAGTAGTTCCAGGAATACTATATTAGTATTTTATATTTTTAATTATGCAAATACAGCAAAGATGATGTTCCGAAATAATAAACAGTAATAATAATAATTACATAATAATTATTATAAACAAACAATATAATAATAATATCAACAATTAAATAATAACAATTTATAATTTTTTAAGAATAATAATTAAAATTTGATTAGGAATTGAAAATACAAACTAAACGATGTTAATAACTAATAAATAATTATTATTTATTCCTCTTAATCATTTATGTTTTTTAAATAATTATTTTTGTATCATAAGAAGCATCATTTATTATGAATTTTTCGACAATATTAAAACTTGTTTATTTTTTTTTTTTTATAAATTTTTAAATTGAATTCTTTTATATAAAACAGTAAATTA
>AYEL01050805.1:0-37117 GCA_000484575.1 Olivierus martensii | reverse complement strand
ATCGTAGGCTCGCTGAAATAAACCAAAATCTACCATAGCGCGTCTCCTACAATAAGAAAATCAACTGCTTGAGGAGTGGGCATTACAGAAAGAAATTCCAGGAGCATTCAGAAGAAAGTGTGATAGAAAGGATCCAGAAGAGGAAGAAGCATTAGATCAATGGATTTCTATAGTTAGCGGGCAAGGCGTGAATATCAGCAGCCCAGTGTTGAAGACGAAGTCAGAGGAGATCGGTAAAAAACTAATAATTAGGTACCTATTTTAATAAAACATTAAAATAGGTACCTAATTATTAGTTTTTTACCTATTATTTATTTACCTACGAATTACATATTTTATTTTAGAATTTATTATTACTTCGTTTACTTGAGACAAAATGGCTTGGCCCGACGTGTCCCAATTAAGCGGAATCCACTGTATATATCACTTAATTAAAATTATATAGTTTACAGAATTTTTATTCATTTAAATTAAAAAATAATGAATTTAAATCATTTTCTACAGATCACTTAGAAAAGGCTATAATGGATTTTGAGAAAGTCGCAAATAATTTTGAAAGACACGTGGAGAGTATAGATCCTAAAGAGTAAGCTCAGATCTAGATAGTAAACACATCATTGATTTTTATAATAAGCCTCCTAATCTTTTTAGACGCACTTGCGATATTTGCGGAGAACATTTACTATAGTCTTCGTATCAGTTTTCTGTTTATCCGCACATGACCGGCATTGTTTCCTTTAGATTTTCGCGAAATTTTTTTGCAAAAAAATCAACTAATAAATTTAGTTTTAAATCGAATTATTATAACAGTGTTTTAATAGAATTGAGATTCTGAGCATTTATATATACTGCTCCATAGTTTCAAAAAAAAAATATTTCACGCTGAAGATATGCTAAATAAAATTATTGTCATAAAAAGAATAAGGCCATGTCCTACGTGCAAGCACGCAACGCTGAACGATGCGATACTATGGAGCGACAGAAAACAAACTACGACGCGTCCCAGATGGATATCATAGAGCCGCGTAGCATCGCTTGCTGTGATTCTCTACAGTTAAGAAAAACAAGCTACTGTCCGACCAGCTTAACCGCGACCATCGACGCAAGTACGCATGCGCTAACTGAACAAGTCTAGTGACAAAATAGGGATGACAGCTTCGCACATGGATGTTTTCAAACGCGAGATAACCGAAGTTGAATGGAAGTTTATTGTAATGTCGAATGCTAAATGATTAGTTTCGACGTTGGAAATAGTATATTTAACAGAACTTAATATAATATTAATTCAATGATTCATTATACCGACTGCGATTCTCCCTTTCGCGTTTGGACTCATCCACCTTAGCTAGGCCACCACTCTCTGAAGTACAAGGCCTGAGTACTGGTTTGTGACGTCACGTCTACTAGTCCCAGAAAGGATAAAACTAAATTTTCAATTTCCGTTAAATGCCCATCACGTAGACTATTCTTCCGATTTATTTATTTTTTGAGTAAGAATATGAATTTTAAGATTTTCAAATGATTCATAATCATTTAATAATTTTCTATTTTTGAAAAAAAATCACATTTAGAATGTTTGATTATAACAGCTGAGTATATATATTTTTATTTTTTCCAATCTCAAGTTTGAAAATCTTTTTATCTTTATGATTAAATAAACAATTTATTAAATATATATAGGCTTAACTATTATCAAAATATATATACTGGCACAAATATACATATATCATAAATAATTCATGGTTTAAATGACAAATTTATTTATATAAGTCAATAAAAATAGCAATTTAATATTTATTTATATACATACATAAGAAATTTCTTAGAACATTAGAATTTTCTACAATTATCTTATCAATAATCAAAACTTCTGTTAAAATATATTAATTAAAATTTTAAGATAACTTATAATGTTTACTATTTTGAAAGGGACTTTATTATTTTTGAACCTTGAAGTGTTTTATTTTTCGTTTATATTAAAAAAGTATTACTTTCCTTAATATCATTTTTCTTATGACAATAATTCTTTAGCAATGTATTTGTTGTCATATGTATTACAGTAAGACTTCGTTTAACGCGGGGGATAGGTTTCAAAGAAACCAAGCGCTAAACGAAATAGTGTTAAACGAGGACATCTTAGCACGTAAATAAAGAAATAAGTGAAAAAAGGACAGTGAATAGAAAAATATATGTACCATTTTTTTATTTTATTTTGTAACATATATTATTACTATTGTATTGCATTAATTATAAACATTTTTATTGCTTATATCTATTTGCATTCATAAATCATTCATGAAAATCAAAAATATTCGAGTAAATAATTTGTATTTATAATTTGTATTTGCCATTTTTTTATTTTATTTTGTAACATATATTATTACTATTGTATTGCATTAATTATAAACATTTTTATTGCTTATATCTAATTGCTTCATAAATCATTCATGAAAATCAAAAATATTCGAGTAAATAATTTGTATTTATAATGAGGAAGGTTCTTCCTCATTTGACACTGTTTGGTTTTTTCGTTAAGAAATCATCTAACGTCGTTTAGCAAGAAATTTTCAATACTGAGACATCGCATCCATGACAATTCGTCTTGTCTTTGAACTTCTGTCAAAAAAATTTTGATCATTTTATATAACTGATCCATAATTTTCGTAATTGTGATTAAACTTGTTTTGAGAAAATCCATTGCAAGTCCTTTTGCTCCTCATCTTCAGAATCATTTGCTCTTGATGATCGATCATAAATATGAACTGTGACTGCAGCAAACTTCCGTTTATACTGCACTACATTGATATCAAATCCACTGAGAGAAGGAATAGGGGTATTAAAGCAAAAATTTGTGAGATTTCGGATTTATGTGAGTATAACGGTTTGAAAAACCGCACGAAAATGAATCAGTAAAACATATGAAATTCGAAAAATCCGCGTTATATCGAAACAACGTTAAACGGAGCAGCGTTAAGCGGAGACTTACTATATTTTGTTAATTAGCATTTCAACAGTGTGCCCATTTACACATACATCTAGATGTTTAAATTCTTCAGTCAGTTGGGATGCTGTTAAATGTTTAACCAACAAATAAATAAATATTGATTTTTTGAATGCAAAAAATCATTTTCTTACTCAACACTCATAAATTTTTGCAAAACAATATAATTTATCATAACAATAACAACTATATCATTATGTGGGTATTTCAAAGCACCAGGTCAGTTGATGAAATGTATTTGTGTGCTGGATTAGTCTCATCACTTTCAATTTCTAATCCTTTATACAATCTGTACATTTTAGTTCATTAATTAGTTTATATGCACAGTAGCCAGCCAAATATCCAAATACAGGAATCTGATGAACAACTTCTTTGATATCTGACTCAGTAAAATATTTTGAAATATTTCAGGAATTTTAGGGGAATCAACTACTTGCTAAATTATCCTTTTCAGTTTCCCCATCACTGAAATTAAAGTTTTTTATATTAATGATGCCGTATTTGTTTGACTTCAATATTAATCAAGGGAATTTTGCGCACGAAATTTTGCTTCAGATTCAAAAGCTTATCTCACAGACACATTGTATTGGCATCTTGCTGGTTGCCTATACTTTCCAAAACGTTCTTCAAGTGGATCAGTTTGTATTGACTTTATTATTTTTGAACCTTGAAGTGTTTTATTTTTCGTTTATATTAAAAAAGTATTACTTTCCTTAATATCATTTTTCTTATGACAATAATTCTTTAGCAATGTATTTGTTGTCATATGTATTACAGTAAGACTTCGTTTAACGCGGGGGATAGGTTTCAAAGAAACCAAGCGCTAAACGAAATAGTGTTAAACGAGGACATCTTAGCACGTAAATAAAGAAATAAGTGAAAAAAGGACAGTGAATAGAAAAATATATGTACCATTTTTTTATTTTATTTTGTAACATATATTATTACTATTGTATTGCATTAATTATAAACATTTTTATTGCTTATATCTATTTGCATTCATAAATCATTCATGAAAATCAAAAATATTCGAGTAAATAATTTGTATTTATAATTTGTATTTCTTCCTCATTTGACACTGTTTGGTTTTTTCGTTAAGAAATCATCTAACGTCGTTTAGCAAGAAATTTTCAATACTGAGACATCGCATCCATGACAATTCGTCTTGTCTTTGAACTTCTGTCAAAAAAATTTTGATCATTTTATATAACTGATCCATAATTTTCGTAATTGTGATTAAACTTGTTTTGAGAAAATCCATTGCAAGTCCTTTTGCTCCTCATCTTCAGAATCATTTGCTCTTGATGATCGATCATAAATATGAACTGTGACTGCAGCAAACTTCCGTTTATACTGCACTACATTGATATCAAATCCACTGAGAGAAGGAATAGGGGTATTAAAGCAAAAATTTGTGAGATTTCGGATTTATGTGAGTATAACGGTTTGAAAAACCGCACGAAAATGAATCAGTAAAACATATGAAATTCGAAAAATCCGCGTTATATCGAAACAACGTTAAACGGAGCAGCGTTAAGCGGAGACTTACTATATTTTGTTAATTAGCATTTCAACAGTGTGCCCATTTACACATACATCTAGATGTTTAAATTCTTCAGTCAGTTGGGATGCTGTTAAATGTTTAACCAACAAATAAATAAATATTGATTTTTTGAATGCAAAAAATCATTTTCTTACTCAACACTCATAAATTTTTGCAAAACAATATAATTTATCATAACAATAACAACTATATCATTATGTGGGTATTTCAAAGCACCAGGTCAGTTGATGAAATGTATTTGTGTGCTGGATTAGTCTCATCACTTTCAATTTCTAATCCTTTATACAATCTGTACATTTTAGTTCATTAATTAGTTTATATGCACAGTAGCCAGCCAAATATCCAAATACAGGAATCTGATGAACAACTTCTTTGATATCTGACTCAGTAAAATATTTTGAAATATTTCAGGAATTTTAGGGGAATCAACTACTTGCTAAATTATCCTTTTCAGTTTCCCCATCACTGAAATTAAAGTTTTTTATATTAATGATGCCGTATTTGTTTGACTTCAATATTAATCAAGGGAATTTTGCGCACGAAATTTTGCTTCAGATTCAAAAGCTTATCTCACAGACACATTGTATTGGCATCTTGCTGGTTGCCTATACTTTCCAAAACGTTCTTCAAGTGGATCAGTTTGTATTTTCCCAGGTAAAAATAATTGATGCCTAATTCTTGAATGCAATATGTTGATAATTCTAAGATAGCATGAGTACTTTGAGTTATTGCAAGGTGTGCTTCATGACTGCATCCAGACTTCTTCCACACATCCAACCATTTCAATATTTTATCTAAATATTCTCGGCGCACATCATTTTTATTTAAAGTTAAAAGATTCCATAAAAATATATCTGGCTTGCGAATCCCCCTTTTCCGGTTTTTGACATTAATTATTTTCCACTATTGCAAAATTGTATTAATGTATGAAGTTGTGCTAGCATATTGAGGCAAATTATGTTTTTCCCCAAGCTCAATTAAAGCAGTAACAACATAGTCATTGAATATTTGGAGACTAGTTTTACATTTCGTTGCTCAAGATTTGTAGGACACAAAGCCTTAAATGAAAGTCATTTTCCAAACTTTAATAAATCAGAATATTCCAATTCATGCAGTTTCTTAAGAGTCTGAAATGAGGCTGTTCCATTTCAATTTTTTCTGGAAAATATTCGAAATTAGGAAAGAACATACATTGTCCAACATTTCCTTGATTGATCCAGTTATTCCTAATACATTTTAAAATGTGTGCTGGATCAATGACATAGAAAAGAAGTCTTTGAGGAGATACAGGATGAGGATATACAATGTAGTTCTGTGGTGGAACTGCAAAAAATGATAATGCTTTTCTGTTTATCGATTTATTGTCTGAAATAACACCTATATCAAAAATCCAACTTTTTCTAAGCTAATAACAACTCTTTTTATCAGAGAATATAACATGTCTGAAGTTATTGCTTTAATGGGTACAATATGAACAACATCTTTGTAAAAAGAACATAAACATGATATCATAAACACATGTGCACTGGTAGCAGTATTTTCCCCATTTTATGAAATACCAAAAATTTTGCCATCTGTGTAATCAAAGAATGGTTTTAAATGTATTTCAACCAATAAGAGGATAACTGTTTTATCATTCTTTTTAAGAAATGAATAATTTTCAGCTGCATATTTTAAAAAATTTTCTTCTCTCTGTTCTTGTGCAGGACTTGCTTTTAAAGAAGCACAAAGTTTCCTAACTGTGACCGGATGTGGCAAAAAATTGTTGCCTGAATGTCGCAGAAACATTTACCCATGAGGGGATATTGAATACCATAATGAGGAGAATATTAAAAGCCGTGCTGAATATCTAAATCTCTGTTTAGGTACAGCCAGTAGCTTCAACTGTTTTTTTTTAAAAAGGACAAAGTAACATTTTTAGATTCTGACTCCAACAAGTCTGCAGCTAAAGATAATTTATGTTTCTGCAGAGTATTTGATGTTTTCTCAGCTTCTAATTCATCCAATATTAAATGCAGATCACTTAAATCATTTAATGTTAAGGAAAGTTTATTCCATTACAGTTTCTTAAACAAGTCCTTCTATAATAAGCATTTAAAACTAACTTTTCATCAATAATGGATCATTTTTAATTCAATATGAACAAAGGCAAACATATTTTGTTTTGTAATTCTTGTCAAGAATGAGGATATTTTGCTATCCTTTAAAGTTTCTAAAAAACTTTCAAAGTTTTATATGGATCTTTTAGATTTTAACTCATCTGCTAAATTTAGACTTTCATTAAGGGCTTGTTCTAATTGATTATTTTCAATTCGGCATCTTCTTTCATCAGGTGTTTCTCAATATATATTTGTAGTTGAAAGGTATGCCCAGCATACCTTTCAACTACAAAGGAATTGCACCAGGTTTTAATGTGGACGGTCTAATTTTACAGAAATATTTCTTCCTGTCTTATCATCGTAACAGCTAGTAATTGAAATTACATTTTCATCACAAAAGTGAATCTCACAAACCTAATAAAATAAAATACACAAGAATTACATTTTATTCATGGAATAATTATATTTTCTTATATGTCAGCATTTTAAAATAATGATATGAATAAATGGATATATGGATATATAACTATGTATTTGTTTTTACTGATATATGCCACAACTTATTTTAAAAAATATCTTTTTGAATTCATTATATGCTGTTCTTTATATATGTAAAATTTTTAATTATATTTGAATTTAAAAGGGAAACATTTATATAAAGTCTGTAATTTATTATGAAACAATTAGTTAAATTTATCATCTGATTAAATGTATGAAATTTGAACAATACTATTGAGATTTTAAAGCATAATTTTGTAGTTAAAATGATTCAACATTTTATAATATAATCAGAAATAAAAGCAAATTGTAAGAGAGCAATCCTAATTTCCTAACTCTGATCTATCTTTCTTCAAAATGAAATAAACTCAATGAACGAATTCAAGTTACAGAATTTTTTGAAAAGAATAGCTATCTCAGATATATTCTTTAATTTACACTAAAAATTTTACCACTAGATTTAAAATTCTATTAGTTTCATAATGTATTAAAAATTATCATATTCATAAAAATTAAATAATTTGTTAGAATTTAAAATAAATTTAGAATATAACATCAACTTATCCATTATAATAGAGTAAGCATAATATAAAAATATCTCATAATTCATTACATATTTATGATTTGTGCTTTTGTAAGATAGAAATTTAAATGTAAATCTAATATACAGAAGCTTTTGATAACACACATTATTTATAAATACAAAAAATTATAACTTAATACAATATATTAAATAGTATTTTTATACTATATAGATAAAAGAATGTTTACAAAGTATTACAGAAAAAAGTTCAACAGTTACAATTAACAAATTTATGAAACAAAAAATATATATGAAATAATTTGCATTCTTTCTTCTGAAGTTTCAGATGGTTGAAAATTTTGACTTGGGATTATATTAATCCACTTTAGGCGTAAGACTTTGTCAGAAGGAAAACCAAAAACATGGACTTTTGACCCATTTTTATAATTCCCTTTACAATTTGATACACAACATCGATATGGCATCTTTTGAATGTCGCAGAAACTTGCACCCATGAGGGGATATTGAATACAATAATGAGGAGAATATTAAAAGCCGCGCTGAATATCTAAATCTCTGTTTAGGTACAGCCAATAGCTTCAACTGTTTTTGTAAAAAGGACAAAGTAACATTTTCAGATTCTGACTCCAACAAGTCTGCAACTAAAGATAATTTATGTTTCTGCATAGTATTTGATGTTTTCTCAGCTTCTAATATACACTATTATATACAATAAAATATCTTTTATATACAAATATAAAGTAAATAATAGTAAATTATATTTCTGTAATACTTTTTTGTAGACGACACTGAGATGTTACAATTAATTTGTGTTTCTTTTGCTGAGTTGTCCCTTGAGAACATTGTCTTTTTATAATTTTTGTCATAATCTTTTTTCTGTTGAACCCTAGTACGCAACTAAAGTTTGTCATCCATAATAAAAAGCACGTACTGCTTCTGACTGGCTTTTATAGACTTAAAACAGCATCGAATAAATCGTCGGCCGGATTGGCCGCGTGGAAACGCTTCGGCTTTCCACTCTGGAGGAACGGGGTTCGAATCTCGGGTTTCACCCCTTGAAAATGTTTATCATGGAATCCGGGCCCGTCCTCCACAATCCGGCTGATCCCTCTGCAGAGGTGGGCAGTCTGTGGAAGGGCTTGTTTCGCCCCGCCTCTTAGTACTGTTTGGAAATTGGCGTCATCTTTTGACAAAAAAGAGAATAAACCAATACTGGTTCCCCTGTTATATTTATCAACAGATGACGCCACTTTCCACTCAGTAAGAGTACTAAGTGGTTTGTCGATAGATGACGCCACTTTCCACTCAGTAAGAGTACTAAGTGGCGGATTGATAACGGTTGATTTTTTTTGTCAACAAATGACGCCACATTCCTTTCTGGTAGAATACTATGTGGTGACGCCACTTTCCATTCAGGGAGTATACTAAGTGGCGGGGCGAAACAAGCACTACTCAGTAAGAGGCGAGGCGAAACAAGGACCTATTCCTATGACTTTTATATGGATTTAGATTTCACAGGCTGCCCACCCCTGCGGAGGGGTCAGCCGGATTGTGGAGGACGGGGTACTCAGTAAGAGTACTAAGTGGCGGGGCGAAACAAGCCCTTCGACAGGTTTCCCATCCCTGCGGAGGGGTCAGCCGGATTGTGGAGGACGGGGATCGACTGGCCGGGTCCGGACACCGTGATAAATATTTTTAAGGGGTGGGACCCGAGACTCAAATCCGAGTCCTCCAGAGTGCAAAGCCAAAGCGTTTCCATGCGGCCAATTCCCCTATTATATTTAAAGTAGTTATCTCCTAGCCACTGTGTACCCAAATATACCAAAACGAGAAACATTTTGAGATATTTTTTGCAGTTTTTGTTATCGACACTGAGATGTTACAATTAATTTGTGTTTCTTTTGCTGAGTTGTCCCTTGAGAACATGGTCTTTTTATAATTTTTGTCATAATCTTTTTTCTGTTGAACCCTTGTACGCAACTAAAGCTTGTCATCCATAATAAAAAACACGTACTGCTTCTGACTGGCTTTTATAGACTTAAAACAGCATAGTCCCCTGGTGGATCAAAGTAGATGTATTCTGTATCTTGTGGCGGCTACTTTTACAGCCCATCACAAGGCCTGGATAAAACCCTGGAGGATCCCTCCAGGGTTTATTTGTATTTTTACGCCTCTTTCCAATCAGGGAGATTACTAAGGGGAGGGGCCAGTTCCAACCACAGGCTGCACTCACACCCGTGGAGGGGGACTGGATGGTGAAGGACGGGGATCGCCTGGCCAGACCCAGCACCTCGAAAAACTTTTCAGGTGAAGCCACACCCGGGACGCGAGCCCAGGCCCTGGCACGCTAACGTGTTACCAATCAGCCATCCAGACTCTCCCACGGGTGTTGGACAAGCCCGGGGTCAACCGGATAGTTGAAGGATGGGACTCAATGGCGGTGCCTAACCCCTCTTGAAAAACTAAAGTGTGAATCCCGGAATTGAACCCGAATTCTCTACGGTATTAAACTACAGATTTATCTCGAGGCCATCCGGCCGACGATCACTATAACCAATGGTCGGACGGATTGCCGCATGGTAAAGCTATGGCTTATGGAGGATCCGGCGGCCGGATAGCTGAGTGGAACGCGTTAGCGTGTCAGGCAGGTGGACCCGGGTTCACATCCCGAGTGTGGCTTCTCCTGAAAAGTTTGATCCTCCTGCGTGGCACGCCGACAGCGTTACCACTCGGCCATCCGGCCGCCTATAAAATCAATTTCTTATAATCAGTACCTATAAATTCTGCGTAAATTCTCTAACAAAATCCATTCAGCCGTTCTTGTGTTATAATCGAACGCGCACGTGCAGGCATTTCAGATTTATAATATATATAGATGAGTATTAATATTTCCTGTGTGCGTAATGGCGGTTTAACTAAAACTAATGTCGGCCTGATGGCTGCATGATAAAGAATACCTTATCACCTTGGATGATCCGAGTTTAATTCTGGATTCCACACCTCGAATTTTTCAGCAATAGTGCTTATTAAACTACAGCATCAGCTTTTCAGTGGTGTGAATCATACATTTTGGGCAGCTTGTGATTGGCTGTAAAAGTAGCTGCTGTCTAAAAGTGTCTTAAACGTAACGTTTAACTAAAACGTAACAACCCAGAATAAAGCTAAACTAAAAAACTATGGAATATCATAAATTTTATTAATCGAAATACCATTGAAGTTCTTATAAGTAATAAACGTTTTATGGAATTTTAACCATTTTATGCAGTTAGAACGAAGCCCAATATTTTTCGATTTTTACAATTTCTTTCTTTATAATATGCAGATATATGTACTATATATTTATCTTGTCCATAAAAAATACCGTGTTATGCTATATAGCATAAATAATTGTGTTGAATTGAACTTTTAATCGCTTATTTCTTAATTACGAATTTTGGAAAAATGCTTCATCTTTATTTGATTTAAAATCCTAAAATCGTACCTAAATTCTGATATACAGCATTGCTACGTCTAAACGATACAATTAATTTAATTGGTATTAAAGTTGATCAAAATTGTCTTTATTCCTGGTATATTTCTTGGTTTAGACATGCTGATAAGTAAACAAGGTTATGATATATTGCCACTGATTCTGGTAAGATCTTACTTCATTAACGGCGGACGATTCGTATGTTTTCATCGAGATTGATTAAAGATATCTTTGAGAAGGAAAACAATGCTTTAATTCGACTTAAAAGTCGTTTTAGTATTGTGTCAAAAAGAGATAGTTTATCATAGATAAATACTTATCAGATTATACAAATCTGCTGAACTTTGCATGTTAGTTTTGCTCCTAAATGAGGAATTTGATTTACGCATGATTTTTTTCAGATGTTCCATTAAAATTCTTGTTACTATTAATCTCCTGTTATTTGTTTTATAACTTGTTTTATAAACGCTAATTGGAACTTTAACATCAGTAATTGCTAATTTGCATTTATCCAACAATTTAAAACTAACCAGCACTTTAAACGGGACATTGAAAAAACTGGATTAAAACTAGCTGAACTCAATTGTGTTGCATTGAGCTCAAATCAAAATGTATTATTGTTGACAGCGATTGTAATGACAGGGAATAAATAAAAGTAATAGCAATAGTCTGATACAATAATGAGCATATATGCCATAAATTTTTTATCATTTCTTTTGATGTATATACTTGTTTATTTAAGAAAATTTTGTTGCATTTTTTTATTTAAACTTTGTTAACTCAAAAAGTTTATTATTATGATTTAGGCAAAGGCAATTAAATAAGTTTTGGAAATTTAAATTGTTTATATGTCAATAAATCAGGTCCATGTTTACACGTATAAAATTAGCTCAGTCAAACATTTAATCACAGTCAATTGTGCCATGTAAATGTAGCATATGTCATACTCAAATTACTATATATATATATTTATGTTCTATAGATTTATATATTTAACATTGTAACTTCAGCATTATACAAGTGCTAATTTTTCTTTATGTAGCAACATATTCTAAAGTAGGGTCCCCAATATAGTCAATATTGCCCAAGAGCTAGCAACATTTAAGTCTGTGTAAGATAGATAGACAGCAATCAGTGGCGCCGAGACGGCGTGGAAGAGGGGACAAATTCCCCGGGCCCGTAGAAGATTGAAGGGCCCGGGCTGCTTCCTAACAATAAGAATTTATTATATATATATACCCAAAACCTGATTCATACCAGGGCCCGGGATTTCTCTCATCGCCATTGCATCTTATTATATATATATATATATATATATAGGCCCAATACCTGGTTCGTTCCGGGGCCCGGGATTTCTCTCGGCACAACTGACAGCAATAGATGGTGAGGCTACAGCATGGTATGAGGTTGAAGTTTGTCTTTGTACTAAATGTATTGTGCCATAGTATAAATTTTTAATTATGATAAATACAAGAGTTGGTAGCAGATATTGCGGTTCCAGTTGGCAGTTCGTGAATGATGAACTGTAATATTCTTGCTGACTAATAACGCTAGAGGATAAGATGAAAAGTTCGCCATATGGTTCAGACAAGGATCCTCAAGAGATATCATAAATCCCGACTCAAGATTTTTTAAAAAGTTGAGGAAACTACTGGAAGGAATAACTGCTTTACTAATAGCAAATTTACTTTCTGGAAGGAATATCTGCTTAACAAAAGAAAGAAATTGACGAAAGAAATGAAACTTGAACATGTACTCATGACTCTCTGAATATAGAAAACTGGAGACCATGATCGACTCGAGAACAATTCAAGGATTAAACCCCTAACAGGACAAAACTACAGGACCTCAGCATTTAATGTAAGACGTATATTAAAAACACGCGAATTATTTAAATCTGTTACTTTTTAGGTGATGAACCGCTGGAGAGTGAAATGGATATAAAGGCCAAGGAAATTTGGTAAAGACAAAATTACGAAGTCTTGGAAATTATCGTTCTAGCTCTTTCCGTATCACAGGCTAGCTTATACATAAAAGGAACTAGAGCAAAATCATTATGTGAGAAACTAGAAAAGAAACGTACTGGTAATTTAGAATATCAAAGAATTAATGCTCTTTAGAATTACGGCTAGCTAAAATAAAACGAAACGAGACCATGAAAGAATATATAAACAGAATTTTAGTAATTAATAAAAAGTGTGAAAGTTTAGAAGAAAATATTATTGAAATTCGAATTAAAACATATACTGATTAACGGATTACCACCAAAGAGTTACATTATTTATAACATAAATAGTGTAACTTTTAGAAGCTAGAGATTCGAGTTTAAATGATTTTACTCAAAGATTAGAAGAAGAAGAAAAATTGTCATAGAATAGTAATAGTCATATTGAAAATGCGTATAAAAATTGTAAAAGTAGAGATCAGAATGAGAAGCGTATCTGCTACATATATAATAATAATAATAATTTCGAGCAACATGCTCGAAATTATTATTATAAAGATACAGGAAGGGACAATAAAACACTAAAAAAATAGTGGAATACAAAGACCATTTTATAGCAAATGAGAAAGAAATAGAAACAAACCAATCAATAAATTTAATGCCCAAGCTAAATTGTTGTCGAATAATGAACACTGGCATTGACTCAGAGTAAAAGACACAGCGAAAATCAGAGAATTCCTATCTAGTATATAAGAGGTTAACTCATTCGGCATGAAAGTCCACTAATTACTAGTCAAATTATTTACGACGTTATAAACAATTTAAACTTTATTTTCGCTTGGTGATACATGGTTATCTGAGGCAAACTGACAAAATGTCAATATATCAATGTTCAAAAAAAAATAATATTTAAAAGACAGAAAGGAAAGAAATCTAGCATATAATAATCAATAATATTCGAAAAATTGAAAAAGGCAATTGATAATTCCAAAAAAATAACAATTAACAGCATTAATTCCGATTAAAAATGTAAATATAAAAATTTAATTGCTAAAAATATGGTAAAGCCGAAAATCCAAGTAAAACTATAACTAAAATACCAATAGTAATAAAAAATGCTAACTGCAGTATTAAAATTCTTCCAAATAAAAATTTAAAAAGTGATTAAAACAATACGTTTAAAAAGCTGTAAGCCTAAGGCAATAAAATAATGACACTAAATAGGTATATGCCAGAATTATCTAGCGTCCTAGATAATTCTGTTTAATAGGACATTATGCAAATTACATATTGCGCAAACAACTTATGTAAACAAACCTATATTGTATACTATAATACAGTATATTGTATTGGATAAATATCAATAGCTAAATTCTTTACAGTAATATTTTTCACTAACTCATACAGTACAGTAATATAGTTTATTATAATATACTAGTAACACAAAGGACAGAAAAAATAAAATAACACTGCACGGTAAAATTAGTGAAGGAATCTGAAGTGTAAATTAGAAAATATGGCATGTAATTTATAATTAAATATGAAGAGCTGCAGTTTACAATTATCAATGTGCAATTAACTAATATTGAATTTGGATGAAATAGATGTAATACTTTACTATGTGTGCAGCTGTCCTCAAAAGTTTACTTCCAATCTACAAAACATTTGTAGTTTTCTAAATAAACTAAAAAAACAAATGACAACAAAAATTTATCTTACAGCAAAGATTTCTTTTCAGACTGAGAAATAAAAAAGTATTATTTCAAATTAATCCATTTTAATTTCCAGAAAATATTATCGAATAAAAAATAATGGACCATTCGAAAGTATTCACAATCTTGGAATTAATAACGTATTGATGAACTTTTGCAATAATGACTGGTTTAAGACAATTGGGATAGCCCTTGATAAGCTTTTCACGTATCAATAGGAATTTTAGACCATTACAGCTGTTTTCAGAAGATGCCAAAGATTCTATATTGGGCCTTGACTGGGTCATTCCATAATACTGAAATTTTTTTTTCTTCTTAAGCCATTCTTGAGTAGATTTCTGACGAATGTTTCAGATCAATCAGAATGTGACACAAGCAATTGTGCTGTAAACCAAGTTTTCTTGCAGAAGGTTTCAAATGATCTGTTAATAAATTTTAATAGGTAAGAGAATACATTGTGCTATGTATACGATTCAAATCTCCAGTCCCGTTCACTGAAAAGCAAACCCATTGTACAATACTCCCGCCACGATGTTTCACCTTGAGGATTGTGTTTTTAACTATTAAAGTCTCATTCTTCTTTCTCCAAACATAATGTGTTTGCATGGCTAAACAATTTGATTTTATTTATTACTTCTTTTATTTAATTATTTTTTTTTAAATTATTCCGTATTTTTCTGATTACTCTATAAAAATAATATATATTAAAATAAATTAATATATAGCATTGTATAATAATAGTATAATAGAAAATAATGCAATGGCAAAGTTCTGGGAAACTAACCTAGATCAGTAAATAAATTAAAAAGTAATTTAAACAGAATTTTTATAAATAATAATTTTTGGTTATTCCAAAAAATGATCAAATTTGCAAAATACACTATAGAGTTTTTATATTTTAATAGAGAAACCTTTCATATTTCTTATATTTCTGGAAGTAATTTGAAAAATATAAATATATGTTATATTTATTATATAAGGGGGAGTCAAATGAAAGTGAGCCGGTTTGAAAAATATAAATATATGTTATATTTATTATATAAGGGGGAGTCAAATGAAAGTGAGACGGTGCGTCATGTGCTGAGAGAACGGTTATATAGTTCAAAAGTAATCGCCGTTGGCATTGAGGCAGGCATCCCACTGAATAACTAGTCGGGTGATACCGTTGTCATAAAACACCTGTGGCGTACAGGACGTGCTTGGATGGGCCATGAGGAGTCTTGTAACTTCCGCTTGAACGGCAGCGTCTGAGACGAAGCTACGACCTTTCAATTGCTTCTTGAGTGGACCGAAGACATGATAATCGCAAGGGGAGAGATCAGGACTATACGGCAGATGTTCCAGCACCTCCCACTTAAACCGACACAGCAAGTCTGTGGTCTGACGAGCAACATGGGGTCTGGCATTGCCGTGGAACAAGATGACCCCTTTGACAGCAGTCCAGGCCGTTTGTTTTTGGTGGCTGTGCGCAGGCATTCCAGAGTTAGACAATACTGTTCAGCGTGATGGTTTCCCCTGGTGCTGCATATTCGATCAGTAGTAGCCCTTGGCGATCAAAGAAAAACGAAAGCAACACCTTGCCCGCGGACAGCTCAGCTCAGCTCAGTCTTAGGTCTCAGACATATGTCCTTAATTGGACAACGCTCTGCTCCGCCGTGAGGCACTACAGAGGTCTGTAACACAGTTTAATCATAGCTGCCACTGGGTCGCGGGTTGGCATCGCCTCCCCTGCGTCCACGGTCCACTGACCCGATAGGCCCGAGGTTCCAGCTTGGCCGCTCGCAACGGATCAAGTGCCGCTGTGAGTCCGAAGTTCACGGCTTCGCTTTCTCCCCAGGATGCCCGCGGACAAGACGGACCGGGCTTTATGAGGGGCGGATATCCCTGGTGTTTCCACTGTAGGCTCTGTCGACGGGTCTCTGGTTCATAGTGGTGGCACCATGATTCATCTCCTGCAACAACTGTATCCAGAAAGGCATTGCCTTCACGCTCATATCGCGTCAAATGCATCAAGGACGCGCCCATGCGCTGAGCTTTGTGGTCCTCTGTGAGTAATCGCGGTATCCACTGCGCTCACAGCAGCCGGTACTTCAAATGCTGATGAATAATGGTAACGCTCATATCGCGTCAAATGCATCAAGGACGCGCCCATGCGCTGAGCTTTGTGGTCCTCGTGAGTAATCGCGGTATCCACTGCGCACACAGCAGCCGGTACTTCAAATGCTGATGAATAATGGAATGCACCGATCCATGACTGATCTGCATGTGCTGGGCGATATCATCAATGCTCATACGCCGATTTCCTTGAATGAGCTGATCGACGCCGGCGATGCTTTCCTCTGTAATAACACGCCGACTCTGGCCAGGACGGGGCCCATCAGCGCAACTCACACGGCCCTCGCGGAATCGTTTGTACCATCGTTTGACAGTGGCCAGTGAGGAACAATTGGTACCGTACACGGTTACCATTGCGTTAGACGGAGCAGGCGTGTCTAGCATAGCTAGGCGGTGGAGCGCTAAAGGTTAATAAGGCCCCATCCCTAACAAATTATCCACAAGCCTTTCCAACGTCTTCAATAAGAAAGATGTCAGGTGATTGGATGATAAGACTTAGCCTCGGTATAAGAACTATGCCCAGGCTTAGGTATAAAAGAAACCCTTACCTGCCTCCCTGACCATGGAACATAGCCAAAAGCCAAAGAGGCCCAAAAGACTTGCATAAAGGAAAGGCCAAGATGTCAATGCCCTGTTGCAAGAATACTGGCAAAATACCATCTGGTCCCGCCAACTTGAAGGGCTTAAAAACACTTACAGCCCACCTAATATTAGACTGATTGATCACCTTCCTAACGGCATCAATCCTCCCTCTTGGCATGATAAACACATCCATCGAGGTCGGATTGTGCCTGTAAACAGGATGAATCCTCAATCAAAATAGACCCAGGAAAGTGTACTCGAAAGAGTTCCTTTAAAGAGTCCTTGCATACTGCCACTAGTCATACTGCCATCTGGCAATCTGATAATATCAACCTTGCAAAATTTTTCATTAGACATAATCTTCACTAGTCTGGATACATCAGGTATATCCTCAATTCCTTAACAATATCGTTTCCAGGAAGATCTTTTAGCCTTTCTAATGGCCTTGTTATAACAGGTGAGAGCACTTCTATATGTGTCCTTTTAGCTTTATTAAAAAAGCCTTCTAACATTACGTCTAAGACTACCCAACTGTTCATTCCAGCAAGGAACCCACCTTGATGAGCGAGCAGTCCTGATAGGTTAAGAGAATTGCCTGTTGAATCTGGTCAACAGTCATCTCTAAATCTACTACCAAGCAAAATCTGCTATGTATACCCCTTAGGTTAAACTTAAGGTCTTCCCTAAAGGAAGCCCAAATAGTTCTCCTTGGGTCTGTTACCTGGCTAGGTACCATACCCTGTAAATTAAAGCAAATGTATCTGTGATCTGGTGAGGATGCTCACCAGATACATACCAATTTTCAATTAGGTCAGAAATATTCTTAGTCCCTAATGTTAGGTCAATAACTTCCCTTTTGTTAACAACAACATTGCCCTTATTTAAAATGAAGAGGTTAGTACCCATCAGAAACTCCAATAAATACTCCCCCTTCGGTTGATGTCTTTGCTACCCCAAACCACATGGTGAGAATTAGCATCAACACCAACCAACAAATCATGATATAATAAAATTTAACAGAGGAAAATATCATAATTTATCTAAATATTAAAATTTTTATAAAGTTATTACACTGACGGAAAAAAAAATCCCAACACCAAGAAAAAATTATTGTAGAGTAATGAAATTTGGACAATGCATTTGTGTAGTTAACATGTTTAATTGATTAAATTTTCAAGATCACAGGTTAATTTAAGCTCAAGAAAATGCATTTCAAATGTGAAATGCTGTTGCATTAATAGCCGGTGTAACCTCCAGAATTTTGAATGCAAGCCTGCAAACGTGCATGCATTGTGTCATACAGGTGCCGAATGTCACTTTGTGGTATGGAGTTCCATGCTTGTTGTACTTGTTCTGTCAATACTGGGACGGTCTGTGCTGGCTGTGGATGATGCTGGAGTTGTCGTCCAATGATATCCCATACGTGCTCAATTGGAGACAGATCTGGTGATCTCGCAGGCCAAGGTAACATGTCGACACTCTGTAGAGCACGTTGCGTTACAACAGCGGTATGAGGGCGAGCGTTATCCTGTTGGAAAATTCCCCCTTGAATGCTGTTCATGAATGGCAGAACTACAGGTTGAATTACCAGACTGACGTACAAATTTGCAGTCAGTGTGTTTGGGATAACCACAAGAGTGCTCCTGCTGTCATAGGAAATTGCTCCCCAGACCATGACTCCAGGTGTAGGTCCAGTGTGTCTAGGCCGTAGACAGTTTGGTTGCAGGCGTTCCCCTGGCCTCCTTCTGACCAACACACGGCTATCACTGGCACAAAGGCAGAACCTGCTTTCATCAGAAAACACAACAGATCTCCACTCCGTCCTCCAATGAGCTCTGGTTTGACACCACTGGAGTCGCAAACGGCAATGGCTTGGAGTCAGTGGAATGCACGCTACAGGGCGCCTAGCTCGGAGCTGTCCTTCAAGTAACCGATTTCTAACAGTTCGTTGTGTCACTGTGGTACCAACTGCAGCTCGAATTTCTGTCGCAGATGCAGTACGATGTGCCACAGCCATACGCCGAATACGGCGGTCTTCCCTCTCAGTAGTTCCACGTGGCCGCCCGGAACCCGGTCTTCTTGAAGCAGTACCTTCATTTGACCACTGCTCCCAACAATCATGCACAGTGGATACATTCCGGCCAAGTCTTTCTGCAATATTGCGGAAAGAAAATCCACCTTCTCGTAGCCCTATTACACGACCTCGTTCAAACTCGGTGAGCTGTTGATAGTGGCTTCTTCGTCTTCTTAAAGGCATTCTTGGCTAACATCAGCTCAATACGTCAAATTTCAAGGATAAATAACGCTCACAAACTTTACAGCATGCATTTAAAGCAAACCTGATTTGCAAATTCCGAGTGGAGCTACTAGCGCCACACTTATGCGCAAAGCGCGAAATTTGAATCGATGTCATCTTTCAGATGTATAAACACGCCTACCAAATTTTGTTTATCTAACACAAGTCTTTCTTGGTGTTGGGATTTTTTTTTCCGTCAGTGTATATTAAAGGTATTAATGCATCTGATTGAAATTTCCGAAGGCTGCATTGTAAAAATGCTAAAATATGATATAGAAAAAGCTGTCATTGAAGCACATCTGTTAGTGACAATGTCTATTAAAAATATGATTCAACTTAGTATGTAGTGCTTTTGACTTCTAAACAATAATTTGAATGATAATGGAAAAATTTCTCCTGAACATGGAAATATTTTTCATTAAAAAAAGTGCTGAATGACTGATATTGCCAGATTATATTTTATTTTATAATAATAATTTTATTATTGTTTCTATCACTTTAATAAATATTAAATTCAATAATAAATTTAATATACAATGTTATTAAAAACCAATAATAATTTTATTTATTATAGTCAGGATATGAAATGTAAAAAATATTTGTTGTTTAGAAAATGAAAAAATTATTTTAAGAAACAAATTTATTAAAAAATAAATAAAATATTTTATGTTAAATCTAATTTTATTTTTAATTTTTACAGAATTATTTCATTTGATTCTCATATGATGATTATATTTATTTATTTTCATTTATTTCTATTTCAGCTAGTGTTGCAGTTTGTAAATCACGTGATTTGCATTGGGGTTTATTAGCAACTAAAGATCATAAAGATGTTAATTTAAGTTCCCTTCGTTTATTATTAGTGGCAGATGGATCAAATCCATGTAAGTTAAATTTCAAATTTATAAATAAAGTATTTTATTATTTGATTTGAAAAAGAAGTAAAATAATAAATGCATACAATATAATACATTAAAAGTCTGTAGTCCAGCATATTCAGGAACAAGCAGGTATTGAACTGTCAGATATTCTGATCAAACTGTATTATGCTATAATTATTAATTAATGAAAATTTGTAATTATTCAAATTATAAGAAAGTTAAAATATTACAAATATAGATATATTATTTTTAATGTATCTATTTAGAAAATACATACAGATATTCCTTGATTTAAAAATGCTTATTTTACAGTTTTTCATTTTAACAAGTTTCTGTAATTTGTACTTTTTTTGATTTGTGAAGATATAATTTTTGTAATTTTACAAAGAAGCAATTTCATTGTCGATGTATTTACTATAGAGGTATTTTACAAGTTATGAACATAATTTGTACATAAGTTTTGTTTGTAACTCTGATATTATTGTTATATGTCTCAAAACTAATGAAATCACTATTTTTATTTGTATTAATATTTTGTAATATATTTATTAATTGGACCAATTAGAACTTTATTTCACAGATTTGAATAAAAAGTTCCAGTTTTTTAAAGCAAAGATTTTTTAGTATAATTGCCACATTATGTTAAATAACTATATAGTTTTTACATTATATTTATTGCTAGAGCATTGTGATATCTTAATATTTAAAATTTTTGATGATTTTTTTGAAATTTTCTGAAATTTTGAGTTTTCAGATATCACATTCAAGATACATCATCAATATTTATTATTGTATTTTATAACCTTTAGACAATTAAGCAAAATTGCTTGATATTTTCTTTATAAATTGATTTTCCTATTTTAGTTATGGGAATTTCAAGTGCACTCTTGTAATTTTGTCCAGGTTAAAAGAAACACCAGATTATTAGTGTTGGAAAAATTGGTGTTCGACTTGTATTATAATTTATTTGATTTTAAAGACCATGTTTTTATTTCTTTAGATAGAATCGATAGATGAATTATTATTTCATCATAAAGTATTAGTTTTGTTGAACTTTAATTAATTGTTAATTTTGTTATGATCAAAATTTGTTGTTGAAAACACAACTCCTGTTTTTAAAACTTATGTCTGTTGGAAATCGATTTTTGTTTATGAATTCTTATTTTGCCAGCTCACCCCAAGAACAAATTAACTTGTAAAGTTAAGAACAACTATTATATACAGTATATATATATATAAAAGTAGTTCTTAACTTTAAAAGTTAATATTAGAACAATTCAATGAAATACTAAACATATAACAGAGTTTAAAATTGCAATTAAATTATTAATCAATTATTAAAATTTGTTCATAAATTTTGACTAGTTAATTTCATTTTTTTTTTAACTAGCCAAAACTTATGGATAAATTTTCTCTCTTATGGAGAAATTTAGAAAAAACAAATTTTAATAATTGATTAATAATTTAATTGAAATTTTAAACTGTCATATGTTTAATATTTCACTGAATTGTTCTAATATCTGCCCAGCTTTGTCATTGAGGATTTACAGTTAAGATTAGCCTGGTTTAATATAGTAATGGTTGGCCTGGATTTATTCTTTTATCTTAAGTGAAATTGGAAGTTGCCACATGTTTTAGTGATTTAATGATTATAATATCAGTCTGCTAATCAAAAGATTCCTAATTTGATTCTGGTCATAGCACATTTGTTTCATATAAGCAGTTTAAAGTTGTACTTAAATTATTATTTAACAGATACTAGCATTAATCACAAAATTTCTATTAATTTTAAATTTGTCATAAGATTGTTTTGGCTAATTGATTTTTGATTTTTTTTTGTATAATATATAAAATAAGCTACATTACTTGCAAATACATTTAATAAAAATTGAAATATTAATAATATATTTTAGGGTCACTCTCATCATGTGATCAATTTGTTAGTGTTTTTCATAGTCGTGGACTTTCACCAGATGCTGTATGTCCGTGTGCAAGTTCTTCAGAAGCATTAACTGTTGCTATCAGAAGGTAATCACTTTTTCTGATAATTAAAAAGTTAATTATGATGAGTATAAAGTTATATTAATAATTAAAAAATTAATTATGATGATTGATGATGATATAATTTTCTTAGACCTGGTAGAACTGGAACTGGTGCTAGTGGAAGAGGAGTTTTATCCATGTCAGCTTTGAGTTTTGGAGTTATTCGTGTTGACCAGGAGAATAGTTTAACCTCTTTGACATTGCAAGATTGTGGTCAGATCATGCCTGGAGGTAAATTTTTATTTATTAAAATTTAAATAATAACAAATAAAATGTCTAAATAATTATATTTAATTAGCTGTTGTAGCTGTTGTAAAAATAAATGGCCCACCATATTTATGCAAAACAGATGAGGTGGGAGAAATCTGTGTCAGTAGCAGTGCAACTGGTTCTTCTTATTGGGGTTTACAAGGCCTTACGAATACAGTTTTTAAGGTAATGCATAATTTAAATAATAATTATATTATGAATTTTCTTTAAAATTTTAATATTATGTGTATAATATTTTGTTTTATCTTCTTTTTCGATATCATTTTCCTAGTGTAGTGAGGGAAAAATTACTTATTATTATTTGGAAATTATTTGAATATTATTTTTCAAATAAATAAAAATATTATGCCAAAATCTTCCTAGGAAGATAGTAAATCCCCATAAATTTCACTTCAGACACACACACATACACACAGACACAGACACACTACTGATCAGACAACACTAAATATATCTATCCGTACATTATACCAGCTTCCTCTACAGTCATTCTTTTCTTCACACTAGTATGCCATTTACTCATAGTCTCAAATTCACATATTCTTAGTTACTCATCCATTTGTTCTTTCCATTCTTTCTTTAGCATTCTTCTCTCACATTTATTATTCACATATCAATCATATATTTGCTTTTTGAAAATTGCTCATTATTTATTCATTCTATATGGACAAACTATCTCAAAGTTAACTCACACACTGCATCAACCATACTTTTTTTTCATCCAATACAGCTTTCATACTTTGCTATTCAAAACACAATTCTATCTTATCACTCCAGGGGGTCTATGCTGGTATCAATCTCTCCGCAGATACAGTGATACGAATTTTTTTAAAAAGTCATAGAAAATTTAGAAGTAATAAATTCATATTATTAATAAGTTAAGTGAAAAAATAATATACAATCATTTCATTGTATATAAATAAAATGTTTATTTATTTATTAAAATTTAATAACTGTTCATACCTAGATTTTTATTCATCAGAACTGTTATCAATTAATAACAACATATTTTAAATACTATATCTGAAAAAATATTATTAAATATAATTACTTAATTAATAATAGATTATTTTAATTTATAATTTATTTATATATTAATTTTTGCCTTTAAAAATGGTTTTTCTGAAACAAGGTACTGTCCGACCAGGGGGTCTATGCTGGTCTCAATCTCTCCGCAGAGACAGTGGAGAGATTATTACGTTTTAAGCGATGCTCCAGTCATTCTCTCTCAGGAAACGTCATCATTTTCCCATGATGCTTAGAATGCACGTATACCTAACGTCAATCTCATTCCAACCAATGAAACTACTCGTTACATTACATTTCACCGGCACTGCGCAAACTCAGTATTCGAAGAAAATTGCGGTAAACAGACGTGATTATTTATATAATTACACCACGCAACAAATATAAACTTTGATAAGTGAATTGGAAAAATAAGCTATTCTATTTTGGAGAATATGATAGCGAATGTATCGGAGCAGTCACTGAAAGAAATGTGGAATGACCGATTGTTAGTAAAAATGCATAACAAAGGGTAAGGTTTTACTTTGAAAGCTGTCATTCACTCAGTCGTTTAGATTGTATGTGTGTTACTTTTTATATCTTTAATTGATTCTGTTAGTTGTTATTTATAATTACGATTATTAACAAAAACGTGAACATTTCAGTGTATAAAAGTTTTTGTATTCATTGTGAACATGAACGCAACGTTAATTTTATTTATATTTGCAGTATTTATTAAATTTATATTTGAAATTCAATTCACAAAGTGTAAAATTTAATTGACATTTATATTTATTAATATATTTACAATATCTATAAAAATTATTCTATTTTTGCATGATGTATATACATCTACACAAAATTTAATCAGGATTATATTTTTTATTTAACACAAAATGAAATATGTCTTTACAACTCTACATTATTCAGCTAATTCTATACATGAAGGATGATATGATTATTATTGTCATATATCTGTTATGTATATAAAAATCTCTTATACATTAGTATATGCATCATGAATTCTTAGTATTCATATGCATTGTATTATTTTTATTTTTCTATCTTACAAGTTAGTAAAAATTTCTCAAAATTTAAATTTATAAAAAATAGTAATGATATTCAAAAAAATTTACTTCTTTTAAGATCATTAAATTAGTTATCATCATAAATTTTTAAAATGTTTTATATTAGAATGTACTTGTTTTAAACTTTAAATTCCTTAACATTTAATTACATATATGTTAGGTGAAGTATTTGTTAATCTTGAACAAAGTCAAACTGAAGAAATGCTTGATAAGGCAAAGGAAGCAATAAATGAAGAAATAGCAATCATTCAAGCAAATTGTGAGTCAATTCGACAGACAACGTCAGAACTGAAAGTTCAGTTGTATGCAAAATTTGGCAGTAATATTAATTTGGAACCAGAAGATAACTAACTATTAAATAAAAGTCTATATAATCCATTATGTAAGATGTTTTTGTATATTTTAAATTAAAATAAATGATTATATTGAATGGCATATGAATATAAAATTACATGACTCAAGAAAATTCAAAAGCATATGATTTATGGTTCCATTATGTAAAAATGTAAAATTACAGATTATCAAATCCTTAATATTAAACTAAGATATTTCATTTGATCCCTTGAAATCCTAAATATGTTATTAGATTTATTAATTTAAATGTAGATATATATCAATAAATAATTTATTTGATGCTAATTCACATACATTCAACTGCCCTTTCAATAAAATTGAATATGCATATCATTTATTTCCTAAGTTATTGTATCTAAATCTATGCAAATTGGTCGGCCGGATTGGCTGTGTGGAAATGCTACAGCTTTCCACTTTGGGGAACCCAGGTTCAAGTCTTGGGTCCCACCCCTTGAAAATATTTATCATGGGGTGTCCAGGCCCTGCCAGCAATCCCCATCCTCCACAATCCAGTTGACCCCTCTGCCGAGGTGGGCAGCCAGTGGAATGGCTTGTTTTGCCCTGCCACTTACTTGTTAGTATTCTTCCAGAATGGAAAATGGAATCATCTGTTGACAAAAAACTATGCATATTGGGAAGTTGGAAATTTGCAAGTTGGGATGCAGTTGTTTGAATTTGATGTATAAAAAGATCGATGGTCTATATTGGCATTATAATTGTTACCCATATGTTACTATCTCATTACTATTTGTACTGTTTAGTGGATTTTGTTGTCAAAGCAAGAGGCACAGCAGTGACTCTAAGCCAGTAGTACCCAACATGGGGCAATTTGATTTTTAAGGGGAGCAGTTCGAGTGAGTTATTAACAGTGAATTTTTTGCATTTCTTATGGTTCTAGGAGCTCCTATATAGTATATAAATATATATTGTGACATATACATTTTTTAAATTAAATTAGAATGTACATGGTGGTTTTGAAACTTTATTTGTTGTTTTTTCATATCACTTCATATTATTATTATTATTATTTTTTTTTTTTAAACAATTTCTTAGTGATTTCTTCCTCAGTACTTCAAATGTTCTTTTGCTCTTTTATTTTTCGCTTTCATGGATGCCATGTTCTTTGAAAGCTTGTTTAGACCAAGTTAATGGCCTTTTAGGTTTCCTCCACATGAATAGGAGTTTACTTTTTGATTAATAAAAATTATATGTCATGGGGCATCACGATTTTAGAGATGCTTAGGGGGGCATGGCCAAAAAAAGATTGGGAACCACTGCTCTAAGCCAAGTACACTAGTCACTGACTCATATTTCAGGATTCAGTATGGCATTCAAAATAGTATTAATCTGACAATTACATTCGAGAAAAGTATTCAATAGAATACAGATTGCCAAATTTGAAGTTTCAAATCCAATTAATATAAAGTGACTCCGAGAGATAGGTAAGGCTATCACTCTCCAGAGAGACAATTTTTAAGAGACAAAAAATTTAAAGAGACTATTTAGTCAGAGACAAAGTACTGCAACATCGACTTAGAACGAGGAAATTGTCCCTCTAGCGGAACAACCAATCAGAAGCGACGTCTGCTTAGTGACGTCAAATAGTCTCTCTAGAGAGAGAATTTTCGTTAAGAGCAACATAGACCCCCTGCTCTATCCCTCAAATATCTGATCTTCATATATAAAGAGCATTTGTATAAAGTGCCTTTCATACCATCCTGTCTCTCTCTCATACATCAGTGTTAGGAGTAGTGTTGAACATCGAACATCGATGTTTAGAGGTAAATGTTTTGGTATTGATATTCAATGTTTTTTCTGTTTATGTAATAGAACTGACATTTCACCGGCTCTTGAGGTCAGTGTTTTTCAAACTGTAGGATGTCCCACTAGGGGGCCGTGGAAGAATTAACAAAAATGTTATTTTTGAGACAAACAAATAAAAAATAAATTCAAATTGATGTCAAGACAAATTAATCAGCAAAAGGGTACAAATATTCATGTACCCAGAAACTTTCTGCTGTAGCTGTTTTGAAGACAAAATAACGATCTTGTTTAGTGATTGAAAAAAATTGTGAGTAGCAATATCTTCCATGACATTTCAAAACAAACAGATTTCTACAGACGGGGGATCCAAAAACTACCCAATGTTAGCAGGGAAGTTATTGACAATGACGGAGATTACATTGTTGAATAGTTGCTTGCTTGATTTGGTCAAATTTTTAACTGAATTTCATAAATAAAACACTAAACAAACAACTTAACAAACCTATATTTAAAATGCTACGGAATTATGCATCAACCTAATATTATTCAAAATAACTGAAAACTAGTGGTAATACCACGAATTTAAGGTGTCATCTTCAAAGTAAACATTCACAAATTTTTGGAGTTCATTCTTCTTCCTTCTGCAATTCTTTCTGAGAATTACAGAAGGAAGAAAATTATCATCAAGACACTGACTAAACATCATCATCACAATCTCTCCCAAGAAAACAAAGAAAATTTTCTGAGGTGTTTAGGAGCATTGAGGAGTTCAAATCAAGTGGCTCAGCAGAAAATAAGGTAAATCAAGCTCTTTTATTTATACCACTTAACATATGAGTTCAGAATCCATACAGCACTACGAGCAAGTACAAAATCGTTTTATTACAGTAAAACGTTTTCGGACCCGTCAGCAGTCCCTTGTCAGTACAACGTTTCCTTTAGATAACATTCCAATATAACATTAACATAGAACATATTTAAAAAGTTCGGTTACATAGCATTCTATTAAAATTCGAACATAAGTTATTTAACATTTTATTATAATTTAAAAAAATTCAAACAATTGCTACAACGTCGACGGTTACCCTCCTCTCTGCTCGGATGATGTCTTCGACGCACTGCAACATTTCTGGCGTGGCGATCTCCACCAGCCGACCAGCTCTATGTTCGTCTTCAATACTTGTCCGCCCTTCCGAGAACTTCGGCACCCAATTATGGATTGCCTGACGTGACAGGCAATGTTCACCATACATGGGCAGCATTTCCTTGTGGATATCCTTTGCTTCCATATGTTTTGCCCACAAAAAAACGCAAAACCGCACGCTATTCTATCATGGTACATGTACTCAGGGGCACCACCATCTTGTACAGTCATGCGTAGAACGATCATTGTGCATCACAATAAAACTAAATAGTGCTGCTATCTAGCGGTGACAGTTTCCTGCACTTAATTAAAAAATTATGGTCGCAACTTTGATTTGTAACTTATTGAATCACCCTCATACATTAAATGTTCCAGATTTACTTATTCTTTTTTATATCTTGGAAATTTTCATATAATAAAAAAAAAAAAAACAGGATGAAAAAATTTTACAAAATATTAACAGATGGCATTAGTAGACTGCTGTAAACTTTCAGCAATTATAAATTTACCCTAGTTAGTTGGTTGTTTGTGGTTTTATGGCACAAGGGCCTTATAGACCAAGCTGCGCCAAGACAACATGTAAAAGGGCAATGAAAGAAAATAGATAAATAACAGAACAGTAAAAGTAGTGTAAATAGCTATAAATAAGAAAAATGAGAAAATGGGAACAAGACTAAATTAAAATAAGAAAAACTAACAATAAATATAAAAACTATAAAAATTCAAAAATAAGTTAACAAACATCAAAAATAAGTTTAAATTTACCCTAGCAGACAGATGATAAGAAAGTAAAGAATCAAATTACGGAGCACAATTCTGCTCCTACATGAAATAAGTTAGAAATGAACAGAGCAAAATTTTGCCTCAGCAAAATGCTAAAATCACTATCATCATTCATAAAAAATATAATTATTAATAATTTAAATTTAATACCAAAGCTCCATTATTTCCAAGAAGGAAATCATTTCTTATTTCAACAGTTCCCATGTTTACAAGAATATCTTGTAATAATAGCAACTCTCTAATTCTTTGTATCTCCTGTTGTTGTCTTTCTGCTTGTTCTCGTTTGGCAGCTTTTTTCTGAAGCTTGATGCACTATAACACATTTAGATTATATTAAAAAATAAACACTCAAAAAAACAATTACAACAATAAAGTAAATACTACCTCATGAACAACACCATTAAAAGATTTTTGTAACTCCTTTGCAAATTCCAATAATTCCACAACAAGATCATATTTTTTAACAGCATTCTGAAATTAGATATCAGTTTAGTTTCAATTATGAGAATTTGATTAAAATATATAATTACCTTCTGATCTTCATTTAATTCTTTTCCATTTTTATGATCATTTTTATATGTGTCCAATTTACCCTATTGGAAGAAAGTATATTAAAATATTAATCTTTAAAGTTTAATTAATTAATTATCCTTCAAATATGGAAAATATTTTACTTATCACCTATGTAAATTATTTTGATAACAGGGCTCGAAATAACGGTCACCAGCTCACCATTGGCAACTAAGAAATTGCTGCTGGCGAGTGTAATGAGATAACATTGGAAATGCTTGATTAATATTTCCTACAATTTATTTTTCATGATTTTTCTGTATAGTCCGGCAAGTGTTGCAATGTCCATTGCGACGAAATGCGCTTGGGAGAACAGCCGCCATCGTCGGAAGTGACGCCACGAAAAGTAAAAAATTTGAACCGCTATAACTACGTAACTGTTACCGACAGAGGTATGGTTCTTTGGTAAAGTTTTCTATACTAATCATGAACTTTCGATCGGTGCTATTTTTATTAAGATGGCGGTAATATAAACTTCTACCAAAAATTAAATACAGGTAGGCCTTGATTAGCACGGTTATAAATGAAAAAAAAAATACTATTATTTGTTCAATGACTTAAATAAATTCGCATTTACTTCATTTATGTGTTTGACGTCATTTCAATATAAAGATATCGTGATTTGTCAAAACATTCACATGGCTTAGAACCACAAAGTTCCATGTATATTATTTCAAGAATATGATTGGCCTAGTTGTTTTATATTTAGAACGGTTGCCTTATAAGTTTTTTCTAGTACAAGTCTCGCATAATTCTAGTTCTTTGTCTTTAAAATTAAAATCTCTTATCACGTTCCGATTTCTTAGTTTTGTTACGTACTCAGTACACATGCCCTGTTATTTTGTGCCAGAATTCCTTATCAATGTTTGGGATCTTAACCTTTAGGCAGTTGTTATATTTCTTTTTAATCGGGAATTCCGATCTTTCTACTTATTATGAACATTTTATTTACTTTTCTTGCTTCCGCTAATATTTTCCCATAACTATCATTTATTATTTGTGCATTCCATTTGTAAAAATTACTGTCGTACCCTTCTTAATAATTTCGCTAATGGATAATAGGATGCTTCTTAGTCTTGGGATATACTTTACATCTTTGATAGTAACGTAGTTGGACTCTCCATTACTTTTCTAAGTTGTGAAGTTAACGTCTTCTTTCTGTTTTATATAAACGTTTCTATTTTCTTCCGCGATGCTGACTATTCCATTGTCAGGCTGAAAATTTATCAACCATTCTGTTACTGAACTTGGTAAGTGCACAGTATATCTATTATCAAGGTTCCAGATATTTTCATTGGATCAGTTAATAAATAATATATACAGTAAAACCCCGTTTAATGCGAGGGATAGGTTCCAGAAAACAAGCTCTAAATGAAACAGCATTAAACGAGGTCATCTTAATACGTAAATAGTGGCAATAGGTGTAACAGGAGAGTGATTAAAAATATAGGTACAATTTTTTTCATTTTGTAGCATGTATCATTACTACTGAATTGCATTAATTATACTCATTTTTATTGCTAATATCGATTTGTATTCATAAATCATTAATTAAAATCGAAAATATTAGAGTAAGTAATTAATGTTTGTGATAAGAAAGCTATTTTTTCCTCATTTCACACTTTTTGTTTTTTCATTCGGCAAGCAATTGTCGATAGCGAGACCGCATCCATGATACTCATCTCGCCTTTGAACTTCTATCAAAACTTTGGACTATTTTGTATAAATTCATCCGTTGTTTCCATAATAGTGGCTAAACTTCAAAATTTCGTATGTACTGCAGTGCACTGATATCAAACACACTGCGAAACGGCATAGGAATATCAAAGCAACAAATTAATGAGATTTCGGATTTATATCAGTATAACGGTTTGAAAAAGTGCGCCAATGTAAATCAATAAAATATATAAAATTCGAAAAAATGCGTTATATCGAAACAGCATTAAATGGAGCAATGTTGAGCAAGAGTCTTACTGTACTAAAAATTCGGTAATCGAATTTTGCCGATTTTTCTTCGAACCAGCTGGTAAGCTTGACTTTATCGAAAATATTTGCGTTTCAGCAAATCCAAGGATTCTTAAATAGAAAATTTTCAGCATTTATTTATTTAAATTACACTCTGTAAAATTTGTAGTGTAGAACAAACTTAATTTTTTCAAACAAAACAAAGAATATAATAGAATTTAATTTATTTAAAATTTTAAAATTAAAAATAAAAGATTTCCTAGCACAATGAGCAAGTTCCACAAAAGTATGGCATATATTTATATGGATAAGGCATATACTATATATAGAAGTAAATTTCTAGAATTAAAAAGTGAAAGATATGTTGCTTCTATGCAGCTACATCAAAATGGTGAAAATTTCATAAATTACGCCTACTTGTTTAAAGAAATTAAACATATATTCATGTAATATTATAAAGCTTCGGCTTACCACCCTGGAGGATCCGGGTTCAAATCCGGGTCCCACACCTCCCATTTATCAGGAGAGGTCCGGGCCCGGCCTGTTGAACCCCATCCTTTAACCATCCGGTTGACCCCATCATGGGTGCTGGCCAGCCTGTGATGGGAGCTATAAATGGCCGCCGCCAGATAAAGAATATCCCATGAGGATATGGCGGCGTAACAAAACTAACCTAACATAACCTAACCTGAGTGATTAGGTTCGATATCTTTGTAATTATAATAGTATATAATTATATGTTCCCTATTCTCATATATCTAATAATATGGAACCTTGTGTTTTATTCATCCATTTTTATATTGATCTTACTTCTGTAACACTATTATTTCTTCGGTCGTCAAATCTATTTGTAAATCTCTTTTTTGAATATCCTAAAAAAATTCCCAATTCAGCTCTTAGCTGGAACTTGGTTTTATTTCTTTCTTCCTCGTAAAAGTATGCAAAACATCCGTATATCCAAAGATAAACACATAACTACTTTTCTTTCTGACCATTTTTCTATTGGTCTGGTATCCGTATTTTGCTAATTTTGGCCCAAGTTTTGTAGTATGTGCTAATTGATATTGCTTCGGCCCAAAATTTGTCTGGTAGGCCGCATGCATGTGCATAGTTCTGGCTATGTCTAATAGAGTTCTGTAAGTTCTTTTTGTTATTCAATTGCTTTGGGAGCAATCCGTAATGGTTTTTTGATGTCTGGTTCCGTTTTTCTTGAATTCACTTTCAAACCGTAAATTTACAAATTCGATTCCATTATCCGATTAACTTTTCTTATTTTGTAACCAGTTTGGTTTTAGGCCCAGCTTTGAACTCCATAAATTTTGAGAAACTCTCACCTTTAGTTTTGAGGGAAAAAACCTATAATAATCCATAATTATATTGTAATGGTCCTCTTGCTGCAAACGTGCGTCTAACGTAGGGGCGTTGTTAATGCTGTTATTTCTGTCATTCTCCCTTGCATTCTCCTCATTCCTTTGTCGTTGCGCGCGGTGGTGGGGTTGTAGGAACGTTGGCGAGGGGATCGTCGTGAGGGACTGTCATTCTTCCGCCGTTATACTAAATGTTCGGCAGCACTTCGCTTCCTTTATTAAAATTTTTATATACTATTATTTGGGACTGCGGTCCGATTCAGTCCAAATACGAGAGTGTTTTTGCTAACGAGTGTGCTATTTTAGTATTGCGTATATTAATTTCTTTTGCTTGTACTAGTAAGCTGTTTTTCTCTCAGACTTCGGAAAGTAGCTGCTGAACCTCCCCGCGGTGCAGTCCGTGAGTAGCCTAGTTGGGCTGGGAACTTCCCCCTCTAGGTGAAACTAATCAGCAGCCGCGTTTATTCTTCCCTTCAGTTATGGAAGACATGGAATACTCGGCGGAGAAGAGCGCTCCCAAGAGAAAAAGGGAGCAAGAAGACAGTGATGAAGAGTGTGTGCAGACGGAAAGTCACCGTCTGCAGCTTGCAAGAAGTTTGCAAGCAGATTTAGTTTCTTACTTAAAGGACAATTCTGGTTCCAGAATGGGAACCAAGGAACATTTTAACTTTATAACTGAAAAAGTTAATCAGTTAGTGCTTATCATTGAGGACCAAGAGCGGTTCAACCACTCCATCAAGACGATGGAGGATAAACTGGAACAGGTAATCCAGCAAAGAGTGCCCGCATCTCCAACCTTTGCCGCTGTCGTCTCCGGAGGTCAGAAAGCGAGACCGGCAAAGAAAGAAGTAGTCATAATTGAACCGACTAATGATCAGCAAGATGCTGAAGCCACAAAGAGGATACTGAAGGAAAAGATTAGTCCTTCAGCCCTCAAGATCGGAGTTAAAAGCCTTAGAAAGATTAAAAAAGGTGGTCTTGTCGTTGAAGTAGCCCACTCAACTGACAAGACAAAGTTGACTACTGCCATTCAGAGCATACCCGAACTTAAAGCCCGAGACCCTAAGCCAAGGAGACCAAGGGTGATTGTTATTGGTGTTCCAAGGAACATAACTAAAACTGACCTCCCAACTCTGCTCTATGAGCAGAATGAGGAATTACAAAGTATGTACACAACGCTGGACAGCTTCTCCCAGCAGTGCACTCCAAGGTTCCAATTAGGCAACAAGGCCAAGGACACTTGTAACTGGATCCTGGAGACTTCCGGGAAGCTTCACGGGACTCTGATTAAAATGAAAAGGCTCAACCTGGAATGGGTTAGATGCCGAGTAGAAACTTTTATTTCTATCCTCCAATGCTACAATTGTTGCAAGATTGGTCATCTTGCCAAAAACTGCAGCGAGGCGAAACCCACCTGCAGTCAGTGTGCACAGGCTCACAGATTCAAGGACTGCCCTAACAGGGCAACCTCAAAGGTGTGTAAAAACTGTCAGCGGGATAAACATCCCGACTGCCAGCATAATGCGTTTGACAGGAAGTGCCCATCCTTGCAGAAGATGAGGACATTTTTAGCAAGCCGCATAGACTATGGAGCAAACTAGCTCAAGTAATTCTCCAAGGGATTCTATATTGAAGATCGTTCAGATCAATCTCCAGAAATCTATTGCTGCGACTTCTTCCTTCTGCCAATTGATGGACAACCATCATGTTGCTCTTGTTCAGGAACCTTATGCAATCCAGAACAAGATTGCTGGACTCAGAAACTGTTTCCACACTGTCTGCAGTTCCAGTGGGAAGCCTCTGGCAGGCATCATTATTAATCTGCCCGATGTGGCAATCTGCCACCACACGGACGTGAGCACAAACTGCATTGTCTGTATTGAAATGCAGACTAATGTCTCAAACATTGTTCTTGTGAGTGTATACCGCCCGTTCAGTGAGGAGCTCGCTCCAACTGTCATCCAGTTAAAGAAGATAGTGGATAAATTCCGAGGAAAGAGGATCATAATTGGTGGTGACTTCAATGTTCACTCGTCAGTCTGGGGTGATCCCAACGACGACGCAGATGCGGATGACATCTTGGAACTAATGCACGAGGAAGATCTCTTCCTGCTCAACGATCCTAACTCGGCACCCACCTTCAGTGGCCCAAGAGGCCAAAGCTGGATTGATCTCACAATCTGTAATGGACCGATTCTCCCGTTTATTCACAACTGGCAAGTCTCCGACGAGGATTCTCTCGGTGACCACTCAGTTATTCTATATGAAATACACTCAAGCAGAACTAGGAGCGAAAGCAAAAGGGGCTTTGCCCTAGCAAAGGCCGACTGGGGAGGCATCTCGGATGACCTGGCCCAGGCCACCGAGTGCTTCCACCTTGAAGCAGCCTCCTCCAGAGAAGAGGCCATAGAGTGGAGTGACAAGATCATTGACAGTATTAATTCGATCCTTCATGCAAGGATCCCTAAGAAAAGTGGTGACTCTAGATCCGTGCCCTGGTGGAACCAGGACCTGACATTTCTGAGGCGAAACAACAATCGTCTCAGACGGCAGTACCAAACTGCAAGAGACCCTGATTCACGAGCCCACAAGAAACAGGTCTATCTGAACTTCCAGGCTCATTATAAGAGCAAGATCAAACAGTACAAACTGGCCTCATGGCGTGATTTCTGTGAACTTGACCGTAAAAACCCGTGGGGTTTTATTTACAAACTGAACACAGGGAGGATCAAGCAAAAGTCGATCTTCCACAGTTTGCAGACCTCCACTGGACATAGTGGAGACTTTGAGCAAACAGCTCACATACTTCTGGATAACTTCTTTCACTGTGACAATGCAGAAGAGGATTCTGACCTTCAAAGGCAGATCAGAGCCAAGCTCCAGGAGGACTATCATGCAGAAGATGATCCTCTCTTCTCTCATGAAGAAGTGCAAGAGAGCATAGGGCAACTCTCCAGGCATAAGGCCCCCGGAGAGGATCTTATTACAACGGACATTATCCGGAAACTTTGGGAGATCTGTCCGGATGATCTCGTTAACTTATTTAACATGTGCTTAAAATTTGGAATCTTCCCCAAACAGTGGAAGAGAGCATGCCTTGTGATTATTCCGAAGGGCAAGGACAAGGATCCCTCTGATCCCAAGAGTTATAGACCAATCAGCCTGTTGTCCTGTCTGGGCAAGGTCTTGGACAGACTGATGATCCAACGGATCAATTGGCACATCGAGCACAATCGATGTCTGAGCCCAGTTCAGTATGGGTTCCGACCCCAACACTCGACTGAGGACGCAATTCTGAAAGTGTTGCAAGATATCCGGGACACGCAGAATGCTGCAAAATTTGCAGTTGGAGTCAGCCTCGATATTCGAGCGGCATTTGACCGGGCCTGGTGGCCCCTCATTCTTTGCCAACTGAGAAAGTACCAATGTCCTCAGAATCTGTACAATCTTGCTAAGGACTTCTTCTCTGAAAGAGAAGCTTACATTGACTTACCTGGACAAAAGGTAAGGAGAAGACTAGAGCGAGGATGCCCGCAAGGCTCTATTTCGGGCCCCTCCTTTTGGAATATTCTCTTTGATTACTTGTTGAAAAAGGACCTAGGTGAACATTATAAAGTGACAGCTTATGCTGACGACACGTTTATTGTCTTTCCAGGCAATTCACGTAGACAGGTGGAGGAGCGTGGAAACCTGCTCCTTCAGAGAATCACTGACTGGGGAGCCGAAGGTGGACTTACCTTTAATGCCGGTAAATCGGCTTTCATCATCTTTGCATCAAAGTTCTGCAGTGACTTGAGAAAAAGACCGCCCGTTCTAAAAATGCAGAACCAGAAGATCCCATTCGTTACTTGTCTCAAGTACTTGGGAGTGTTTCTGTACAACAGACTTTCATGGATTGAACATGTCAGATCCATTAAGAATAAAAGTAACAGCCTCTTTCTCCGACTGGCCTCAGTGGCCCGCTCCAGATGAAGGCTCGGTCCCGAAGCCATGTCAGTCATATACAAGGTACTTTTCATCCCTATTGCCACATATGCAAGTGCTGCCTGGTATCAGGC